>LPNX010066574.1:163128-209844 GCA_001517045.1 Pseudotsuga menziesii
ACCTCTCTCAATAAATCTATATAACATGGGCTTGAAAGGATGTCTTATTGTGTTAGCTTTCAGCATTACCCCGAAAGTGTTTACACCATGTTTGGTGGTGCTTCATAACATTTGGGGTACATTGTATGATTAGCCCCTGGATGGTCCATAATGGGTTTGCACATTGGAAGAGGGTTACTCAGTGGTTTCTTGCCCTTGGTTGCATGCTTGCAAGTCATTTTTCTTGGAGGCATGGAGACGAATTTGGGATGCCTAGGTTTCAATAATGTTCGTGAGGGGGAAGTAGACCCAAGGAGAGCACATGGCTTAGGAGGAGTGTTGGAGTACTTGGAGACTTGGATAAGCATTGGACACATCTGCTTTAAAACCCTTGCACTAGACCCTTTCTTGTGTAGGACCTCACCTTGGAGCTTGACATGTGCACCCATGGAGTGTAGCGCTCCATGTGTGAGCCTAATTGTGGCTTTGTAGGTTCCCTGTAAGGGTTTAGGACCACATATATATTGTTGGTCTTCCTTACCTCTAATATATATAGAGGAAGGAAGGAGTCCTTTCATAACTCATTATCACCTCATCATCTTGTGTTAGAGATGTAAGGAGAAGCGCACACCTCTCTCTCCCTCTCTCTCTCTCTGTACTTACTCTCTCTTGTCTTGGAGGCATTGGGGTTTCTTGAATCTTGTGGAGAATCTTGAATACTAGGGTTAGGATCTTATCATGTTGAGATATCAGCACTAGCGTTTTGTGCTTAAACACTAGATTGTGCTCATTCAGGAGTGATCTTGTGTAAGGAGGACTTGCTAGTGTGATGCTTACTTGTTGAAACTCCTTGGTCTTGGCTAAAGTTTTATTGGTAATCCCTAGCTAGGGTTTTGGAGAACTAGAGGATTGTACTAGCTTTGGGATGAGGCTATGGTATATACATGAACTTCATATTTACCAATATCTCTCTCTATATATATTTATGAAGTTTTCAGCTATCCAATATTCTCTTATTGCAGATTTGATGTTCAACTATCTTTATCTTCATGGTTTGGTAATCTTCGGCACTAATTTGTCTTGCCAGTTTGACAAAAGGCTGAAATTGTTAAGTGATTTAACAGTAATCTTGAAGGAGTTGGCACATGTTAACTACTATAATTCATGCTGCAATAAAATAAATCTCAGATCTGGTTTATGCATATGAGAAGATTACCCTAGAGGGATGAAACTTGCCGGCACACATTTAGTATCTTTTCTCTTCAATTGCTTTGTTGATTGGGGTTGTTAAGAGGTGAAATATAGCCCACCGTTGCCACTGTTTTATCATATTTCATAACATCCCTAACAATGAAAATTCATTGGGTTAAAATCCAGGAATCCTTTAGTAAAGATGAAATTTTTGAAGTTGCATTAAAAAATCAGTCTCGAAAATTACCACATATTGGAGGAAACAACGACCTTCAACGTTGATAGTATTGATAATAGATTATGTATTAAAGTGACCATGTAACATGTTAGCAATATAACATGAAATTATTTTATATGATGTTGAAATTTTGCTCTGCAACTAAACCCTTGTTTTCAAATTTCGCGCTGGTTATGAGAAATCAGACTATATGAATATCATTAAAAAAATTCATTGCTTTTACATTGAAATATTTCTTTGAGAATAGAATATTCTATACACAAATCCCTTAGTCTTCTCCATTTTGTTCTTTATAAATGTGTAAAACACCTGAAATATTTCCATTGATAAAACCCTTGAAATATAAGTAATGTATGATTATTATTAAATTATTATTTTGTACCTCATTGGAATTACATTCAAGTTATGGATGTCATTATGCATCTACAGAAGGGAAATCAACATTACCTTGCTCTCATAATCTTTTTTTGATTGGCGTAATGTTAATTATTTCTCGCCGATTAAGCATGGCATTCTTTTTCCTTCATTATATCAGTATTGCTAGTCCTATTGATATTTTTTGTTTAATGTTTAATGAGTAGTTGAGATAGTATGGTATCCTTGTCTTATAAGTATCACATACTTCCAGCATAATTTTAAGTAGTTTGCTTACCAATGCTTGTTTCTGCAGAGAGCTGAATGAAGAGGAAAGTAAATTTTTCACTCATTCCCCAATCCAGTTTCTAGCCACCATTTTTATCATTGTTTAATGCCCAACCCAATTTACTTTCTGTTGCAAATTAGATAATTTTCTCATAAACAATTTGACTGAAACACATGAAGAACTTTACAACTTTAAATGAGCAGTAATAAAAACACAGTCATACACATAAATTCAGACTTAAAAAATGTTGGTCAAATGACCCAGGCAAAACCCCAACCTCCAGGGAAAACCTGTTCTTGAGAGAGAGAATTTTATTTTCTGCAATAAAATTAAAGTACAACAAAAACAGAGATAAACGTATCTCAACCACAGTGCTCAGCAAATTGACTGAATTCAGAAATTTTACAGTGAAAATTTCTGCCCAACTAGCTGTCTCGAAAACCATGTCAAACTGACTATGGATTGCCTCGATTTCCATGCCCACTGATGTACTGTACAGACCTCGATTTCTGTGCCACCACATGCTGTGCTGTACATACTGTACAGAACTATATGATATGCCTCGAATCCCGTGCTCAGAAAACCTGTACAGATGGTCACAGAATTCATGCCCAAAAAACTGCCTCGAAATTCGTCACACTGCTGTGTAGAACAGCAATTAATGCTGTTGTACGAACCTTGAAATTTGTGCCCAGAATTTGCCTCATGATGTGTTGTACGGAAAATATTCATTGATGTTGTACGGTCTTGGGAAACATGCCCTCTGCTCTTCTCTCTCTGCCTGCAATTTTTCTCCTTCTCTGCTCTCCAATTCTCATGGAAAAAATCAGAATAAGACTCTAATGCCTTCCCTTGCTTTTTTGGTGTCTAAATGAAGAAGCTTAATAGACATCTAATCCAAGGGCCAAAAATGAATTAGATGGATGGATGAGATTAAATGCACTTTTAATTCTCTCCAAAATTTATTTCACTCACCTCACTTAAATTTATCAAAAAGTCACTTTATTCTCTAAAGTGAAAATTAAAACTCATCTCAAGTTATTAATTGCAAGGGTCACTTTAATTTTCTCTTTTTATGACTTAGGCAAAAGTCACTAGGGGAACACTTTCCTAGGTACAAAAATCAACAAGGAAAAGCATGCAAGAGGGATAAAGAAGAATGAATAGAGGAATAACACCCAATATAATTCACTCTAGTGTAAGAACAAAGAGGCATTCCCAATAACAAAGTAACATGAAGAGATGCAAGGGGCACTCGCCAGACAAAAAAAAACAGTGTTCCACGCAGACGCGCCTCCCATGGTCGAGGGCTCGCCCCGTGCGTTTCCCACACCTCGAGGGCTAGGGGGCTCCATGTGAAACATTTCTTAGAAACACACATTTTTGGAGCTCCTTGATGGGGGGGCTTCTACACGCCCCCTCCGAAAAATGGGGGACTCCCACACGCCCCCCCCAAACTTTTAATTTTTTAATAAAAAACAAAAAACAAAAAAAATGCAATTACTAACCTAACTAACCTATTCGGACCAAGGTTTACTTTCACATTTTATCCATCGTTTCCGTTTTGTTGTGAAAGGTCAAGGCCCATGAGCACCTATGAGCACCAAGTGAGAAGAACATTGTGCAGTGGCCAAGGGCTCGTGAGCAGTGGCTGGCCCGTGAGCAATTGCTTTCTCGTGTGCAGGAGAAAACCGAATCCCACAAACCCTAGATGGCCGATGAGGAGTGGCCCGTGAGTAGTCGCTAGCATGTGAAAGGAGAAAGCAGTAAACTGGAACCCACGACCCGTGAGCAGTGAACCACTGGAAACTAGTAGTCGTGGACTTCAGTTTTGGGCTTCAGCCCGTGAGCAGTGGACACTAGCAACCGTGGGCTATGTAGTGTGCTAGGCTGCTAGCTTCAGCCCAGGATAAGTTCAACATTTTTGTCATTTGACAGCCACATTTGTGGCTCATGGATGCTCTCTCGACTATGCAGTGGCCTGTGAGCAGTCGTTGACCTGTGAGAGGAGAAAGCGGTAAACCGAAACCCACGACCCGTGAGCAGTGGACCACTGGAAACTAGTAGTCATGGACTTCAATTCCATGCTTCCGCCTGTTGTTAAATTTTACAGGTTAGATGAGTTTTAATACTAGTAATAAACTTCAATACATGAACATATAAAAACTTAGGTAAAATTTAAACTGTAACATAACTTTCATCTCTTTCAACTTAACGCTCTACTGGTCACTACGTTGACTTTAACGCTCTACTGGTCACTACGTTGACTTTAACGCTCTACTGGTCACTACATTAAAGTTGATCATTGAGATGTTTCACCAAATGTCATGTACAGAAAAATAATAAATAACATGTGCGGTAAAATAAATCTCCAATAAACTACAGAGGATGACTAAGTTAAATAATCAGAACCATTAGTTGGATCCGCCTTATACTCAGATAGTTCTGAGTTTGATCTTGTCACTGAAAGGACAAGTCAAACTCGTTAAACCATATACGTACCTTGAAAGAAAGAGGGGTCAGGTAGAAGTAAATAGATGCTGAGTTTGATCTTCAATCAATTAGCAGTGCAGGCATAAAGTCAAAGCAAGTGACCAAAGGTAAGAAAAACACACAGGTGTTGTAGACTTGGATAGGCAAACACACTTAAGAATTAACGCAGAGTTCAATCACAGAGACAGGTCTAGAGATACGACCGTAAGTACTCACCGACAGATCTCACAAACACAAAGAGATCAAGTTCAGCCCGTGATTTCTCACGCTGAGGACACACAGGAAAAACGCAGAGAGAGAGGTAAGCCCGCAACCTCCCACGTTGAAGACAAAATCGCAAAGAGAAAAGCAACACTACTCTGAAGACAAAATCGCAGAGAGAAACCTGAGAGAAACGTTGGGTAGAGATCACCGTGCTCGGGACACAAGATGCAGAGATCAAGCACAAGCACGAAAAGAGACCAGAGACAGGCCCGAGGAATAAAACACAGAGATCACCCTGCACAGATTAATGTCGAGTGAATCCAAAGATGAACCCGCAAAGAATAAGCATGGAGCAGAGATCACGGGAAAAGAAATCGCTGAGGCAAAACGCGCAGAGCCCGTGAGGAAAAAATACTTCAAAATCGCAGAGATCACCGTAGACAACCACGTGAGGAAAAATCACACGTATTGAAGGATAGCTCTTTGGTTTATATAGGCTACCGTATAAAAATCAAAACAAATTAAATAAAATAATGTGGTCCAAAAGTAAAAGTCAAGCAGTCTAAAATTTTATTATAATAAATATAATAACATCATATAGTAGCTGGTCCAAAGAAAATAACATAAGATTTTATTATAATAAATATAATAAAATCATAAAGTAACTTGTCCAAAAAAAAATAACATAAGTGTATTTTAGGTAAAGTAAAAGGTTTTAAGCATAAGTGTAAAATGGTCCAAAAGTCTATTAATAAAATCATAAGATTTTATTAATAAGACTATAAAATAATTATTTAATGTATTTATAATAAAGTGAAAGTCCAAAAATCCAACATGAGGTAAATAAACCAAAACCATAAGTGGGTCAAGGGTCTTTTAACAAAACATAAGGTAACCATAACAATATATGGTCCTTAATAAACCATTAGGTAAATACACTCCATAAAGTAGGAGACATCATCGTCAAAGGTGCACACAAGTGAGAGTGCTGGGACCAAATAGGAATAGGACCAAGAGCCAACAACCATAAGATCAGGTGAATCAAGCAATCAAATAGGACCAACAAGACCAAATACTTTTCTCTCTCTCTCAAGGTACATAGTTTTATATATTTTGTCATCACTGTATAAGGGGGAAGATCCAAACGGATGGTAGAATCCTTTTGTCCTTGACACTGCTTCTAAGGGTTAGGTACTAGGGACATCGTCAAGGGGTGGCCAGTCCCTTGAGAATCAACCTAGCAATAACCGATTAGGAGAGGGGACATCATTATCTTCCATTCTTAATGAATGGCATTCAGCCTTAGGCTGAGTTTCAGTCTCACACTTAATCAAGTTGATCAATCCTTGGACCCTAACTGGGTCCTCCATTCTCTCGCAGAATGGTTCTCAGTACTAAGCTGAGTTTCAGTCTCACACTAAAGATTGATCAACTGCCTACAGGACTTTCTTGGACATCGTGTCCCTGGTTCCAGACCAAAAAAATGTCTCTGCCTCTATCTTCAGGATCTACTTGGACATTGCGTCCCTGGTCCTAGACCAAAATACCCTAGAGGCACATAGGAGCCCTAGCCACATGCTAAGGGCTCTGCCATGGCATCAACCTACTTGGTCCTAGACCAAGAACCCCAGGAGACTACTGGGGGCCCTAGGGTACCTTCTAGGGTCTTACTTTGTCCTAGTCAACTGACTAGGAAACCATACTCTGAGAATGGGTCTCGCAGCTGCACTAACTTTAACACTTGTGAGCAGCGGACACTAGCAGCCGGGGACTGTGCTTTGTGCTAGGCTGCTAGCTTCAGCCCGAGATAAGTTCAACATTTCTATCATTTGACAGTCACATTTGTGGCTCATGGATGCTCTCTTGCCTGTGCAGTCACTAGTGCAGGCTCGTGGAGGTATGTATCAAACTTCAGTATCATAGCAACTGTTATTTCTATTTGTTATTAAGTTTTAACTTATTTTAATTTAAATTTTAATCATAAATATAATAAATTTCCTGTAACTTGTTATTAATTTTTTTTAATTTTAATTTTCCTGATAGTTTTTTATTAGTCTTATTTTAATTTTAACTTGTTATTAGTCTTTAGACTTTGACTCATCACTCATTGACTCTTTACTCTTTAGTACTATTTTGAGTATTTTTTGCCAAATAAATTATGTTGCAGTGTTTACTAGTCTATTGTTTAGTGTTTACAGTTTATGTGACATGTCTATGATTTAGATTTATGATTGTTGATTTGTCATTAAATATTTACCTGTTGTTTATGTCCATGATTTGAAGTTGTTACGGAAGATGTGCATGTATTTAAAATTTAAAATAGCCATTATGAATTGAATATCATGTTTACATTGCCAAAATGATGAATTTCAATTTAGCATGTAGTTAATAGTTTTAGAGATGCCCCCCTCTGTTAAATCTTAAAGACCCCGACGCCCCCCAAAATTTGGGGATGTCTCTACATGTCCCCAATGTGCGTTTCCCCGCTCCCGCGTCCCAGAAACTTGGTGGAACACTGAAAAAAGAAGATCCATCACTAAGCAACCCTCACATCTGAACAAGGATGGATTAAAGAGGATAATAGGACATTGTCTCAACTCTGCAACAAATGTAAACACAACACAAGTTCTAGTCAATTTCAAAACAAGGCAGGATCAAGAAACAAAGTGCTAAAAGTATGCAAGCAAGAACGAGGTTGTGGATATCCACGTGATGAGAAGGTCTCTATGTTCAGTTAGCGTTATTGTGAATGTTCAAATTTTGTCGAATGCAATCTCAAATCATAAGCCAATTATGCTTACTCTCGAGGAATTGCAAAATCAAGGTCCTATTCCTTTTCGATTTAACCTGTTGTGGTTAAAACAAAAAGAAGTCCAACAGATTATTGAAAGTACATGGAGCAGATATGTGGAAGGTTTCCCATCTTTTTTTGGGAATCAAAGCTTCGCGGTGTCAAAACATTACAAAAATCTTGGGCTAAAAGATTCTATGTCACCCCCACATAGAACGTGAAACTTTGCAGCAGAATTTGAGTACTTTGCAAATGCAGATGGAATCAGTGGAAATAACATATGAGCATATTCAGAAAGAACAATACTTGAGTACAAAACTGAATGATGCATTCAGGCAAGAAGAAGAGACATGGAGGTTAAAATCCCACGCTCTTAGGTTACAGGAGGGTGATAGAAGTACCTCCTTTTCTCATAATCAGGCAAAACTAAGACTTCACAAGAACAATATTCGGGATCTTCAAAATGCTAAAGGAGTGAAAATTTATGACTGTGTTGATATTCGGCAGGAAGCTTTCTAACATTTTAAATATTTGTACAAGGAGCAAGGGATCGAAAATGTAACAGCTAGGGAAGCAATGTTGGAAAATGTGTTGTCATTGGTCACGGATGATGAGAATCAGATGGTAAATAACTATATTAGTGAAGCAAAAGTGATATCAGCGGTAGGACGTCTAGGCCTTGATAAGTCTCCGAGACCTGATGGTTTTACTATACACTTTTATCGAGCCTGTTGGCATATTATCAAGAAAGATCTATGTAAAATGTTGAATTGGACTAAAGGCAGAAAGAATATTGGGGGGCCACAAATTCCTAATTTCTTGCTTTCATCCCTAAAGAAGCTCGGCCCACCTCTTTAGCTTGATTTACGCCTATTTCCTTATGCAAATCTTCCTACAAGATATTAACTAAAATTCGTGCCAATCGAATGAAACCCCTTATGTCTAGGCTTATTTCAGAAGGGCAGGGTAGTTTTGTGGAAAAAAGACAGATAGTTGAGAACATAGTCCTAGTACAAGAATCTACACTCCAGTGTAACTCGAAAAGAACAGGGAATGGTAGCCAAGATAGATATGGCAAACGATTTTGATCGGGTTCGTCTTAGTTTCTTGTATGATGTTCATTCTAGATTTGGTTTCTCTGATATATTCATAAATTGGATAAGTGGATAAAGGCATGTGTAAATTGTCTTTGGATTGCTCCTTTGGTTAATGAGAGACCAATAGATTTCTTTCAGGCTTCAAGGGGGTTGTGGCAAGGTTGCCCTCTATTTCCGTTCTTATATATTCTTATGGCTGAAGCCTGTTGAAAAGTTAATTCTGAAGGTCCTCCCATGTTTTTGGTGTGGGTGTGATGAGAGGAACATAAACTTTTGTCCATTATGTATTTATGTAACAAAGTGGCGTTTATGTAAATAAAGTGAATGTGTTTTTATACTTCAGAAAAGTGGGTCACACTTAAATGATGTATATAATAATTAAAGTTCTTAATTATTAAAAAGTGAGTAACGATGTAGACCCTTGATTTTCTAAATGAATACCAACGAATACCAACCCTAGATTAGGTAGTTGATAAAGTTGGTTACAAAAGACAAGTATAAAACAATGAGAGAGGACAAATAATGATCACTCACGATCAATGACGAGAGAGAGAGAGAGAAAATTGAGAAAGTGAGAAAGAAGAGATACCCTAGAGTGGGCACAAATCCCAATGCAAGGAGCAGCACAGAATCGAGGCAGCCTGCACTAATCCATACAGCAGACTGAGCAGTCCATATAGGCACAGAAATCGAGGCAAGGTACAGCAGACTGATAGGCCAGACTGCTGCATTTATTGCAGGCACCTGTGGCACGATTCCCGAGACAAAAAAATTCAGAAAGGACAGTCCATACAACAAACGTGTAGCAGAAAGTACAGTCCGTACAGGCACATGTGAAGGCCGTACAACATACTGTTCAGCAATTAATTGCACGGATTTCAAGGTATTTTTGTTGTTGTTTCAGTTTGGATGAAATTGTCAGTAAGGGATGAAGAAATAATTTTCCTGTGTTGTTGGAAAATTTCCTAAGTATTCTTCTTTAAATGGAAATTTTCTCTTTCTAGGGTTTTCCCCAAGCAGTGGGGCTTTGCCCGGTCTTAGACCAAAATGGCAAAATCATTATGTTCATATGCTTAAAGATGGTTTCAGTATTTGACAGAATTTTTTAAGTACATTTCAGAAGTGTGATTTTACTTTCCAATCATTTAAGTGAAAACCCTAGTTTCTGTAAATGTTTGACAGAATGTGTAAATGAGCAAATTCATTTTCTTAAGTCAGATTTTCTTCAAAACCTTGGGGAAAATACTTGTTAAAGAACGAGATGAAGAAAATCTTCATGGTATTAGAATAGCCAGGGGTGTCAAATCTGTAAATAACGCTAAGCTTGCAGATGACACAATCCTGTTAGGTGGAGCTTCAGCCATAAATGCTAAACCAGTAATCTCTCTGATGCAACTGACTAGGAGGCCCTAGTGATCAGCTAGGGGATTTTGCCATGGCTCACATTGCTTGGTCCCAGACCAAGATCCCTAGATAACTACTAGGGGCCCTAAATACCTGCTAGGGACTTACGCTGCCTGGTAAACTGACCAGGAACCCTACTTAACTGACTAGGGTGCCATCCTCCCAAAGAATGGCTCTCGCAACCTAAGTCACCTGGTTCGAATTCGTGTTCGTGTTCGGAGACTTAAAAGTTCGTCTCAAATTCGGCAATGAAAATTTTGATCATAAAATTCGGCATTAAATTCAAGAGACTATAAAATTAAAAAAACATATATATGTTTGGGTATTAATATTTAGCATTTTATAGTATTATGTTTATGTTAATATTAATATTAGCTTTAATAACTTAGTGTTAATGTCAATTTGGTTTTAGTATACTCATAGTATTAACAAATAATAATAATATATAATAGTAATAACTTCTCACTAGCAACCGAAAAGCTTAGTAGATAATAGATTTATTTGTCTTTTCAGTTCAGAATATAGAGTCTAGAACATAGAATTATTAGTCTTGACTCTTTATTATGGCTTATTTTGCAAACATTATTTGACAATTTAAGTCTTAAGTTTGAACTTTGACTGCATATTACAACTCTTTGGTTCTTGGTGCCCTGTTTCGTTTCATAGCCGATGTTACCTTACGGTTTGTTGATGACAAATATTATCTGTTGAAACTTGAAACTTGAAGGTTAACATTATGGTTGCTCATTTGATACCAGTGCTTTGAGTTATAAATTATAACTCATAGATGGTTGATGTTATTTGAGTACTAAATGGTTGATGCTTTAATGATTATTATTAATCTACAACAAAAAATTATGTTTTCATATTTTCTACAGTTAGTTCACCATTCTGCATGCTTTTGGCCTTTCGGAACTCCCTAGCCTTGAGTAAAACAAACAGTACAATATCACTTGTTGAAGTGTCAAACCAATACAGATAAGAATGTTGCATACACTAAGTAAGAATTTAATAATTCTGATTGTTTAAGCATTAAGGATTTATTGTTGCAAATCCAGGAATAAAAAACCAAACTAACAAAAAAAAATCACAATAACTCCAAAACTTTTCGTATAGGCAAAGTGTAGAATCTAGCTACTAACAAAGGGAGGCAACACGAGTTTTACAGTAGTACCCCAATGCATTTGATCTACAATAAGCATTTGATCTACAATCATCCAGAATGACAGAAGAAATTCAAATCTGCAATATAAGCAAGTGCATCTCACCCGGGTTGTCTGGTAAGCTTGAAGTGTGCATCGGTGAAGCCAATAGAAACTTTGCCTTCATGTCCCTTGTCCTTAACATAAATCTCGAAGTAGTAAAGAAGTTTCCGGACCGGAGCAGGGCAGTTACCCTGTATTGCTCCGACATTGTAGTCATGCGGCGCTCCACCAGTATACTGTGCAGATAGCTTGTCAGTTGATATGACCAGGAAAGGGCTATTGGGGAAGGTATTCAGGTACGTGGGAGCTTCTTCCTCCTCCGCTGGAACATCGGGAACCCTCCGCCAACCCAGTTGGGACAGGCTTATCCTGTTTAAGCTCCCGCTCACTCCTTCCTCGTTGTTCAACATCCTCACAAACGTCTCCCAACAAAATATTAAAGTTTCTTCAAGTTTATCGAACCCTAAGAGCTGAATTTAATTATCAAACCCTGAGAGCTGCAAATTCTTCTCAAACCCTGAAAGCCAAAATTATTCTCGAACCCTGATAACTAATATTCTGCCCCCGTGTTTTATAGCTGCCCAAATGAAATGCAAACGTTTGTAAATCATCAGGCGAAAATCTTTTGCATTGTCAAATGAAATACCAAATGCCTCTCAGATTTGTGATGCAGAGTACGTCAAATGGAATAAAAGACACACTTTTATTTAAACAAATAGATTTAGGAATGCAATACAGAAAAGGTTGAAAATATTGAGCAGGCGATAGCAGTAAAATTCACTTACCAACAGATTCGAACAACTTATGAGCAAAGACTTTGGAAGGCCGTTATTGGGCAGGCGAGACAAAGACAGACACTTCGAATCCATGCATGTAATGTATCTGATAAGCTTAAAAATAAACGAACCCTTCCGCTTCCGTGCAACGAAGAAATTCTATTCTTTTGCCGCGGGCAAAACAAACAAAACAAAGTATATACTATATATACTAAAATTCTATTCTATTGTTTTGCCGCGGGCAAAACAAACAAAACAAAGTATATAATATTGTTTTGCCGCGGGCAAAACAAAGTATATACTATATATATATTAAAATTATATATATTTATATAATAATTATTATGTTATTTTGTTGAAATCATTAGTTAAACAAAGAATAATAGCTACAGTCCCTATCTTAATATAAAAATTTATTCAAATATTTTAGTATAATTTACTCATGTAATTTTGTACATACGTACATTGAATTTTGTTACTATCTTAACATAAGTTATTCAAATCTTTTCTTCTGGAAAAAATAGTTATTCAAATCTTCTAATATAATTCACTAGTGCATATACTTTACATTTGGTATACATTTATTTGTTATGTTTTCTAACTCATGATGTTACATTGTATCTTGAATTATGAATTATAAAGAAAACATTACTTTATAGTCTTACTTAAAAATATATATGTTTAAATAAATTTTTAAATTGAATTTTGTCAAATTTTCAATTGTCATTAGATTTCTATGATTCAAAATCAATGTTCTATATTATGTTTAAATTTAATGTAAATTAAAACTTTATTTTAAGATTTTATACATTCGTTCAAATATCTAAATAATAATAACCATTCTTACTTCATCCAACAATAATCATATTTTAATAGTAAGAAAATATTGCTACTTAATTATGGAATCTAGAAGTGGGTTTACTTTATTTTAAGATTTTATTAATTCGTTCAAATATCTAAATAATAGTAACCATTCTTACTTCATCGAAACAATAATCATATATTAATAGTAAGAAAATATTGCTACATAATTATGGAATCCAACCGTGGGTTTACTTTATTTTAAAATTTTATTAATTCGTTCAAATATCTAAATAATAATAACCATTCTTACTTTATCCAAACAATAATCATATTTTAATAGTAAGAAAATATTGCTACGTAATTATGGAATCCAACCGTCGGATCAAACCACAGACGAATTCTTTGTTCTCTATTCCCAACTCCATTCGCAAAGATGTTGGTATGTATAGTGTAAGGCTTTCCAGGTAGATTCCCCAAAAATTCGAAGTCAATTTCATCGTGTGAAGACGCATCTGATGACATCTGAATGAAAAATAGCAACGTCAATATATACATTGTGTATGGTAATTTATGTCATATATATATCAGTAATAGGGTTGAAGTATTGTCTATTCATAGTGGAAGTGACTGTTCCAACCAAATTTCCAGAGACCAGCTTAATTCTCATGCTCACGCTATTGAAAATGTATTCATTTTTTAATGAAAACCGAAACCTGGTGAAACAACTAGAATTATTATTACAATCCCCTATCATTCAATGAATATTGGATGTCCATAAAAATGAAAAATTGTACCTGAGGCTTGATCCATAGTGAGCTCAGTCGTTTGGTTGTTATTCAACAATCTAACTGCTCCCCATAAGATTTCGAAATTGTCGTTGAATCCGGAAGATTCGACTGAGGATAAAATCAGAATCAAGACTAAAGTTATGTACAGTAACATCAAAAAAATTCCAAATCCCCAAAAAATTGCGCAGCTCTTCATTCTTGATCTTGGAATGAAGAGGCTGGAGCTTGGATTATCGAAGGTGATTCCTTTTGCCGCGATAGGATACTGTGCATCCGACAAAAAAGCTCTGACTACAGCTAGTCCACTGCCCTCCATAAACATACACAAATCAAACTGGAACATGGTACTCGTAACTAATTGAACTCAAGACTCATAAATCAGAAACAATCGAACTCTAAACATATAAGTCAGGACCAATCGATTTGGGAAGTCGGAAGCTTTCAGCAACTAGATCTGGGAACTTTTGAGTAACTGGCATAATCAATCGAGAGATAGGGGAGATCTGGTCATGTTAGTAAGGTTATTTTTCTTTTGTTGCAAACATTACAAATTATGATTACACAAACGTTACAAGATCTCTGTTATACAAGATACAAGATTAGACAAACGTTACAAGATCTCCCTCATATTAATAGCTGACATAATATAGACAACGTTACAAGATCTCGACAAATGTTACATCTCCCTCATACTCGACAATATTACTTTTGGCCTATGGACAAACGTTACATCCACAAATGTTACAAGATCTCCCTCATACTGGGCTGTAGAGCGCCTCTTGACGCAAAAACGTCAACTTTGAAAACTTATTACAATGAGAATTCTAAAAAATATTAAAAAAATTTAAGTTATTATATACAGATATATTGTTGTGAAATAATAGGCATTAAAATGTTTGTTGTTTTATAAAAATTATAATAAACAATGTGAAAAATAAACAATAAATTATAAGTAGTAATAATTATTTAAGGTATAAAAGTTTACATGATTGAAAGATTGTGAATTGAAATAGTGACACATATATTAATATTAAATTTTTCATTATTTAGTAGTTATTATAACCCAAATTTAATTTCATAATTTAGAAATATTTTGATCTAATAGTTATATATAAATCAAAGTTAAAGTTAACGGTTGACATGAAAATAATTGGATAATAAATAAGAAATCATGAGAAAATGTTATTATTATTTAGAAAAATCAATATTGTATAGAGATTTTATAAAATTTACATTTCTTTACTAACAAAAATTTACCAAAATAAATTATAATTTTTTCTATTAACAATAAAAAGGCTAAATAAGGAATTTTGGTGTACAATGAATTTTCGAGTTTTAGGGTGGTGGGGGAAGTTTGGGATCGCTGGCACGCTGCTGAAGGACGCCGGCGTTGAGGAGATCTGAAGGGCCCATTGAGGGCTACGCCTGCCAGGCCTTGGGCTAGGAGGCAGTTCTTCTATTCTCTTCTCGAATTATTGCTGGAACCGTGGCTGACAGGCTCATGAGCTGAGTGGCTGGTCTGGCTCACTTGGGGCAGTCTAATGGCTGGGGTGGGAGGTTTGCCTCCGGATCCGAGATCTAATGCCTTTGATCGGCTAATTGGCCCTCAAAACAGGAGATCGGGCATTAGAGATCCTCCGAACTTTGTCAAGAGAATTGAAGACGTACCAGAAGTTGCCCTCCCTCCAAAAGAAACTATGCGGGATGCCCTCTCCCTCGCAGATTGAGCCCTGATCAGGCAATTCACGGGGCTCTGGCCCTTACCAAAAACTACTGATAGCTGGGTCCAAAGAAACTGGAGACCCCTAATCTCCAAAAACGTTGCATCATACTCCGTCGGAAGGGGTTACTTTCTGTTTGACTTCGAATCCAAAGAAGACAAAGATCTAATATTCAAGAATGGGCCCTATTTCATGGGATCGCAAGGTCTCTACCTCAATGGATGGACCCCGGACTTCGATCCCGAGGCTGACACCCCCAAAGCCGTGCCAGACTGGGTCAGACTCCCCAACCTCCCCATGTGTTGTTGGAACCCTAAAGTTCTCCATTCAATAGGGACTGTCCTGGAGAAATACATTGACATGGCTAGCCCAAAGGACCAATACACCTGTGCCTGTATATGCCTTGAGGTGGATCTCGAAGCAGGATTGCTAGAAGCTATTAAATTAATAGTGGGGAATTGGTCCCACTTCCAAAAGCTCGACTGTGAACAGCTTCCTTTCAATTGTCGAGGCTGCCACGAATACGGACACTTCATCCGCAATTGCCCTAAAAAGCACGAGATCCAACATGACAAGGCGGAAGGATGGCAAAAAGTGAATAGATCTAAAACCAAAAATCAATCCAGAATGGATCCAATGAAGGGTGAGGGGAACAAAGAAGCAAGGGTCATCCATCTTGAAGGATCCCCAGAAACTTCCAAGACTAAAGAAACTATTGAAGCAAGGGATGATCCCCTTGAAGTCCAAGAGAAATCCAGCAATGGAGATAGTAAGGAGCTCGAAGCAGACCTATCAGTCCAACAAATGAAGGATCAAGATGAATGCACGACAGTGATAAAAGTAGGGGAAAACTTGGGGAAATCAGAGGAAGAAGAAGAGGAGGAGGAGGGGGAAAGAGAACTGACTACCCCAAGACTTTCTAAAAACAAAGAAAGGAAATCCAATAAAGAAGCTAGGGAGCAAGCTACCTACAAGGATAAGCTGCAAGGCTCCCAGCTAACCCTAGAAAAGCTGCTGAAAAATACTAGAAACACTCACCAGCAGGGGCATGCCTAGAAAGGGATGCCTTCGCTCACCGAATGTAAGTAATGAAGGTCCTCTCCTGGAACTGCAGAGGTCTCGGTAGAAAAATCAAGGAAGAAGCAATGACATATCTAGTTTCTTTACATCAACCGGACATCTTTCTGATCCAGGAGACCAAGATGGAGGAAGCCGCATTTCTCCATGTAAGTCAAAAGTTTTGGAAAAAAAGAGGTAAAGCTGCAATTAGTTCAAGGGGCGCATCCGGAGGCATTGGAACTCTGTGGGATGATAAGAAATTTGAGGCTGTTGACATCAAGTACAGCTCTAGTTGGATCCTCACCCTGCTGAGGCAAAAGGACACGAATACCCTGGTAAGAATTTTCAATGTTTATGCACCTAATTCTTATGCTGAAAAAAATGTCTACTGGAGACTTCTTCGCGAGGAAAAGAGCAACCTGCAAGGTAATGTAATTCTTGTGGGGGATCTTAATGTCATCCTTAGCCAAGACGAAAAACGAGGGGGCTCCTTGGTCAGAGACCCCATCAGAGAAACTGTTGATGAGATCATCCTGGAATGGGATCTCATGGATGTTAAGCAATCTACTAGAAAGTACACTTGGAATAACAAGAGGATTGGGCCTGGGCATATTGCTATTAGACTCGATCGTTTCCTGGTCGATGACACCTTCCTCCTGCTAGGTCTGAATTTGTCTTCCAAAATCTTACCATTTGGAGGATCGGATCACAAGCCTATTCTCCTTGAGATGGTTAATGATAAGAATTTGGGCCCTATTCTGTTCAGATTCAATCCTCTGTGGGCCAGCCAACCTGAGTTTCTAAGGATTGTTGCTGATTCTTGGTCTCCCCCCGTTACAAGGTCACCCTTCTTCGTATGGGAAGAGAAACTCATAAGGCTCAAAAGAGCACTAAAGTCTTTGGCTAAGTAGATCCCCTCTTCCATTTATAATAAATCCCACACTGCTCTAGCGCTGGAGAACCACCAGGCCAGCATGGAGGATAAAATCGTGGACCACAATGACATCCAATGTGAGATCAAATTGCAATCAAACCTCCACGCGGCCTGCAGACATGAATCCGATTGGTGGAGATTAAAGTATAGATGTAAATGGTTGAAAGATGGCGATAGGAACACTAGTTTTTTCCACAAGCAGGTCAAGGCAAGAAAAAGTTTCAACTGTGTGCTTGAAATTCAGTCTCAGAACAATCTTATCAGCAATTTCGAAGACATAAAGACTGAAGCGACGAGGCATTTCAGTGAACTGTTCAACGCCCAGCCCATCGTGGAAGACAACGAGCTCTTGAACCTGGTTCCCAATGCTATAAATAATAGTGACAATGAGGCTCTAACACAAAGTATCACACTGCAGGAAATCAAGATGGTCCTTGATGGTATGGAGGATGACAGAGCTCCGGGTCCCGATGGATATAATGCTAATTTCATCAAACTTTGTTGGGACATCATAAAAAACAACTTAATCAAAATGGTCAGCAAATCTCAGAGGTGCAGTAAAATTGGTGGCAGCACGAACTCTGCCTTTCTGGCTCTCATCCCCAACGAAAAGGAGGCTAAATCTTTTGACAGGTTTCAGCCTATTTCCTTGTGCAACATAGGTTATAAAATCATAACTAAGATAATGGCCAGCAGACTAAAACATATCCTGCCTAGCCTTATCTCGAAGAATCAGGGCGGATTTGTTAAAGGCAAGAAGATCTGGGAAAATATTATATTAGTCCAAGAGGCTATACACTCTAGTCTGAAGATCGGCGACAAAGGAATGGTGGTAAAAATTGACCTTGCTAATGCCTTCGATAGAGTTAACCATCCTTTTCTCTTTCAGGTAATGCGGAAATTTGGTTTTGCTTCAAATTTTATCTCATGGGTCAAGACCTATATCAGCAAGCCGTGGATAGCCCCATTAGTCAATGGAAGAGTTGCCCCCTTCTTTCAAGCCTCGAGAGGTCTAAGGCAAGGCTACTCGCTCTCCCTTTGCTTTATGCCATCTAGGCTTCAGTTCTAAGCTTTCAGTTGGAATATGCTAGGCATGAACAAGACCTACCCAGCATTAGGATGGCTAGAGGCACAAAAGATATCCACCATGTGTAATTCGCGGATGATGCTATCTTGCTTGGAGGAGCTAGTCAAATTATAGCCCATCGATTCAAGACTGAACTGACCCATTACTGCCACGCCTCTGGAAGCAAAATCAATTCAAGGAAGAGTCAGATCTATGGATGGAATATAAATCCTAAGGAAATGCTAGATATTACTCGGGTTCTTAATATGGATGGTGTTGTTGTCTGGGAGTCCTTCAATTATCTAGGGATCCCCATTTTCAAATCCAAACCCAAGAGCTCATCCTGGAACCCAATTGTGGAGAAAATCAAAAGAAAAATCAAAGGATGGGGGTCAATTTGGTTAAATTTGGCTGGGAAGGTAGTCTTAATCAAAGCTATATTGAACAACTACCTACTCTATCAGAGCTCTCTTCTCCTAGCTTCGGCCAAAATAATAACTCAAATCGAAGGATTGGTTAGATCCTTTCTCTGGCAAGGTGGCAGTGTTGGGGGAGGCAAAAAAATTGCATTGGTCAGTTGAAAAATAATTAAATTGCCTAGGTCAGAGGGTAGTCTACATATCAGAGATCTCATAAATCAAAACTTGGCTATGGGAGCCAAGCTGCTCTGGAAATGGGAAATCGATCAACTTATGGCATGATAGGATCCTAGGGAAGACACCCCCTCTTACTCCACGATTGCAGCAGAGAATGGTCGTGATGGGGGTGAATATGATTTGGGACATATCCAATTAGGAGCCCAAGAAGCCAAATCGCTGGGCCGGCTGGGCTGTGCCGAATTGTCCTGCATATTTAGATGCTGAGAAATCGTTGTTAATCACCCATTTGGATGGGCTAGCACCGATACCCAAATCTAGAAGGGACCGTCGTGGCTAGGGAAGGCATTCTGGCAGCTACTCAACGTCAAAGGGATACCAAAGATTTGCAGCAAACTATAATGTGCCTGTCAATCCACAAGTTTGGAATTATCTTTGGAAATGCAGCACGTTATCGAAGATTGAAATGTTCATTTGGTCACTGATGCATGAGAGAGTGCTCACTGGTGATAATTTGGAGAAAAGAGGACTTGCCGACCCATTTCGTTGTCCCTTATGTACTGAGGCCTCAGAAAATATCAGCCACTTATTTTTAAAGTGCCCCTATGCCATTTCAGTTTGGAAATATGTGTTGAAGCGTTAGGGAGACGGAGTGCATTTGTTGGATAAAATTCAAGCCTGTTTTCTTAATTGGAAAAATCTGTATCAAGGTGAGCTGAACCAGAAAAATGGAGTAAGAGCTTGTTGGTTGAAACTCCCTAAGATAATTTGCTGGTGCATATGGAATAAAAGAAATCACAGAATATTTCAGGAAAAGACTCAGCCAGCGTGGAAGACAGCTATCAAAGTTAATGCTTTGTTCGGGGAGGTTGTCAGTATCTCTAGGATCCCCAATAATAAAGGAAACCTGATGGACAAGGAAAAAAACTGGATGCAAAGCCTTAATATCGTGGCTGTATATAGTGCAGCTGCTAAAAAGTTGGAAGAATGGGATATCAGGATGGATAAATCTCAGTTTGAGAATTGGCTACGAGAAAGGAAGATTTTTAAATTGTTTTTTGATGGGGCTTCCAAAGGGAATCCGAGGAAGGGGGGGGGGATCGTTATTGATCCAGATGGGAAGGTCGAGATTGAATACTACTGGAACATTGGTTATGATACTAATAATATGGCTGAGGCTTACAGGCTCTGGCAAGGTCTCAAGCAGCTGCAGAAGAAAGGAGTGGATGAGGTCATGGTTTTCGGTGATTCCAGGGTAATTATTCAGGCATTGAATGGGGGAAGAAGGGGCAAGAATGAAAGGACAGCAAGGTTGATTAACAGAATTAGCTCCAAGGCTAAAACGTTCAGGAAGGTTAATTTTTTTCATATTCTTCGGGGGCTAAATGTCTTGGTGGACCTTGCAGCCAATAAATCTATAGTTGTTGATCTCCATGAACTTATTGTCAACTCGGTTGTTAGTATTGATATCCTTCCTTAGCTCTTCTGTAGGTTAACCGATTGGAGGAGGTAGAGATTGGGATGCTTGTTGTAATGAGTTTTCGTTTCAACGGTCTCTTTGCTGAGTTTTCAATATAACATAACCGTTTTATTAAAAAAAAAAGGGCTAAATAAGGGGTGGCAGGTGTGGGGGGGATCCTTCTGGATCCTAGAGGACATGTTAAACAAACCTTCGCTTGGGGTCTTAGCTATAGGACCAATAATGGGGTTGAGTGGTTGGCTCTCCTTTAGGGAATGAAATTTCTAGCCAAATCGCGATTTTTGGAGACTCTCGACATGTCATATATAAAATGAATAATGGATACACCACCGGCTCTATAAAATGTCGTCGTCTGCACGACAAAATCATTCCTCTCATGTCCAAGTCTTATGAATTTTTCCACATCCTTCGCTCAAACAACTCGGCAGCTGACGCCTTGGCAAACATGGGGGCCTCTCTTCCCCAAGGTCAATTTAGCCTAAATGGTCAAGTCCCTCACCTCAATCCTATTCCTTAATGGATCATTGGGACTCAAGCTTCCACCCCCGTTGTCTTTTGCTCTCTCCCTTGGAAATCTACAAAGGGTCTAATCCTAAAGACCCCAAAAACCTTCATATACCTTATAACTCCATCCTTATTCACCCTTATCACTCCATCCCTCCCCACTCCACCGCCTCGTGCCCTTCTCTCCCCACTGGCATCAACTTCATGGGCAATCGAGAAGGATCTCCAGTCTTAACGAGTTGTCCCGCCTCCCTCCATCCTCCCACCGCGTGGCCTCACCACTACACCTACCATCCCTCACTCCCTACAGGCTTTAATGCTCACCTTCCCTGGGTTTACTGCTCTCGTTGCTCGCACGCTCTGGGTCTTATCACTCCCTCCATTATGTCTTCTCCTCGAAGCCATCCTCATCCTCATTTCACCTTTGGCCATGGCTCTATTCGCTATGTGATTTCTCTGGAACGAATTCTCTTGCATGTCATTGCAGGGGTCGACGAAGGCTGGTTGCAGGAAATCCCGTGGGAAACTCTTCCTCTCACCAGGGTTTTCATGAAGGAAAGATTAGCTCTCGCCGCCTTCTCCACCTGTTTATGCACTACCCATTCTAGAACTTCTTTGTGGTTTTCGAATATTGGCGCAGGGCTCAGCCTCTCCATTGATGATTAGTCCTTCATAGCAGAAAATAATTCAATTTTGGGCTGTCACTGCTCAGGGTGGAAAGAAGGTCCAATCGGCACTCTCTCCAGTCGAAGCAAGAAAGACCGCGACTCCCTTCTGCAGGAATCCAATACCCTTAAGTCAATTCTCGGTGGTCTTACTGTCGAAGAGCAGGTTCAAGTGTTTGCTGGTGCAGTTCGTGCTCTCCATAGCAACTTCTCTCGCATTGAAATTTCTCCTGGACAAGGCAGAATGGCGCAGGCTAATGAGAATGTTGGGATAGCTAACTTGAAAAAAAATCTCGGCACTTATATGAAATGATGGCCATTGGCATTAGCGACAACAAGGAAATTGCTCAGGAGGTTAAGAGTATGGGGGAAGTGGTCAGTTATACTTCTTACCAGATCAATAACCATGACTCCAGGATTGATGACACTGAGAGCAACCTCAGGGAAATGATGGGCAAGGTGGACAAAATTCAAGAAGACCTCGAGCGCTTGGTAAGCATGAATCAATGCAACAAGGCCTTTGAAATTCCAGCAGCAGCATCACACCCCATGGAGGAGGAATCGGTTGTTCAGCCTATGAAGCCCCCATGTAATCCTTAATGGTTTCCTAAGATTTCTTTATGTTTTATTGTCTTTTACTTTGCCGACAGTTTATAAGGGTATACACTACCCCAGGCATTAGCTGGTTTGTAAAAACTCTGTGGAGTTATTTGGTCATCCCCATGGACTAGTTTTCTTTCTCAATTTTTGAACTGCAGGGACTCTCTGTTCCCGCTTTTTCTCTGTAATGAATGGTTGTGCACAACCTATTTTATATAAACTTTTTTAAGTTTTTGTTAAAAAATAAAAAAATAAAAAGGCTAAATAAATTGTTAAACTTTGGTAAATCTCAAGTATAATGTCAACTAATTAAAATATTAAACATCATATTTGTTTAAATAAACCAATAAATATTTTTTTAGAAATAAAA
Organism: Pseudotsuga menziesii; assembly: GCA_001517045.1. Lineage (NCBI taxonomy): Eukaryota > Viridiplantae > Streptophyta > Pinopsida > Pinales > Pinaceae > Pseudotsuga > Pseudotsuga menziesii. The sequence goes on from LPNX010066574.1 coordinate 185,737, forward strand.
AAAATCTTTAGTTTCATTAATATATTAGTTTATGAAATCAAAAGGCATACTGGAGGAGGCTCGCATGATCTGTTTTTGATTTCTTTGGAGTGGAAATAAGGATGTACAGGTGACCCCTTGGGTCAAGTGGGAGAAGATTGCAGTGCCCAAAGGCCTGGGGGGTTGGGAACTCGAAAATATCTTCCTTTTTGCTAAAGCCCTAGCTGCAAAGGGAGGGTGGCAATTAGTGAAAATGAAAAACTTGTGGACTAGGGTTGTGGTAAAGAAGTGCATCGCTCCTGAATTTGTGGAGGATTGGATTAGAAAGAACAATAAAACTCAATTGGGTGCCTCAGTCATTTGGAAGGCAGTTGTAAAATCTTTTGATGTCATTGAAGACAATTTGGCATGGAATATCGGAAATGGGAGGAAGTTGAGGGTTGGGGAGGACCCTTAGGCAGGATGTTATCCACAACATATAATTTCAAAAAATCTGGTGGAGTCCTTAAGACAGAGAGAAATTTATTACCTCTTTCAACTCACTGCACCAGTGCAGGCAAATAGATGGACTCGGTCCTGGTTGCCGGCAAACTCTTTTGAGTTACCTGAACATGAGGAGGTGGAATTGACTCGATTTATAAGAACACTGAACATTTCATAGGTCGAGTTGCGGGATAGAGAGGCTGAGCTCATTTGGGACTCGACTCTAGGTGGGAAATATACTCCAAAGCAGGGATACTTAAAGCTCAATGCTTTTGGGGTTGAGAAAGGGATTGCCTGGTGGTGGAAGAAGTTATGGAAGATTCAAAGCCCCCCCAAAACAAGGATTTTTTTGTGGTGGGTGTTAGAAAATAAGGTCCATGTTTGGGATAATCTTCAAAAGAGAGGTTTTCAAGGACTTGGGTGGTGTGTTATGTCCAGGGCAGACGAGGAATCTGTGACTCGTCTTTTTTTAAAGTGCCCATAATGCTTGGAGGTGTGGAAGGAATGTGTGAAGATTTTGGGTTTGGGACCGAATTGCAGGTGGGAAGGGGCTTCGGTCCTTTCAGCCTGGGAAAACCGGAGGAGGTTTGAAAAAATGGAAGTTATGACAGCCCTTCCTTTGTTGGTGACCTGGGGTGTATGGTTGGCCAGGAACAACATTGTTTTTAATGAAAAAGCATGCACACCAGCCATTACTGCCAGCTTGGCTTGTGGGATTGTTCAAGCTTTTCCACCACACATTAGGGTGTCAAAGCAGAGGGAGGTCTTGGCACTTAATATTGACAGAACCACTCCTTGGGGTTTTTTTTATGGAGCATCACAAAACAACTTCTGTGGGGGGGAAGCAATTCTTTTTCTTGTAGAAAATCATTCTTTTTAGCTGATAGCAGGATTGGGAGAGGGTAATAACAATTTTGCAGAACTCTTAAGCTTAAAATTAATACTCATTTATGCAGCAAAGAAGGGTTGTAAATCATTAAAGGTTTATGGCGATTCGCTAAATGTGATCAATTGGATCAAGAGGATTCAACAATGCAAAGATTTACGTCTTGAAAACATTTTGTTGTCTATTTTGGCAGTCATAGATACATTTGAAACTTTTTCTTGTGAACATGTATACAGGGAAAACAACAGCCAAGCGGACTCAGTCTCGAAGGCGGGGCTCCAGTTGGCTCCAGGCCAGTGGAAGAATAAGGAACAATTAGAAAACACCGTTTATGAATATTTTCATTGGCCTTTTATAGAGGTGGAAGCACCAATATAAGCATTACTGGATCATAAAATATTGTGCTTCAGGTGTTTCTTTTAGCAAACAATTTATACTTGACTGCCTTTCTAGGAAAGGTCAGTTTTGTTAGACTTTCCTTTTTGATGCGACAACCTACCTATATATATGTCTGCTGCGGGCAGAATTGCATGCAGGGACAAATTGTGGTCTCTCTCTTGGGACATAATATATATTTTTGGATATATTTTTCATTTTAGAAACTCTGGAGAGTGCTTTCACCTTGACATAATTCTACATTTTGTTAGTGCTTTTGGTTGGACTTGGTTTGCTGACAGTATGATAATGTATTTTGATTTTATATGATATGGGACTGAAAATATCAGCTCATACTATGTTGATACTTTTATTTCTTTTACTCAAATATGCAGAAATGTATATCTACAAAATGTAATTTTGTTTCTTTTCGGATATAAAATTAGATTTTTTTCCAAGGAAAAAAAAATGTTAGTTTATGAAATAAGAAAAAAAAGGTTAATTGAATATTCAAATAAATAATTGAAATTTTTATTTTAAAAAATTTATTCAATAAATTTATATAAATAAAATATTATAATATATTAAAGATTTTAGATATATTTAAAAAAATATCGTATCTAAATAAAAGTTCTATAGAGTGATACAGTTATATTCATTCATTGTGATGTGATTGTCACATCTATCAATATTAGTCGTTATGGTCATTTTAATAAACAAAACACTTGACATGTTAGTTTTTGTACCTAGGAATATGTTCCCTAAGTGACTTTTTGCCTAAGTCACCTAGAAGAGGGAAAAAGGTGACCCTCACATTAAAAGCTACTTAATGAGACTTTATAAACTTAAAGTCACTTTTTGATAAATTTAAGTGGGTGAGTAAATTTATTTAAGTGATTTAAATAAATGTGATTTTTACTCTCATTGAATCTTAGCCATTGGATTGGATCTTTTTCCACCGTTGGATTAGATACCCACTTAGGGTTTAGTCAAAAAGGGTTGAGGGAGGCAAATCACTTTCACTTTTCATTTTTAGGAGAAGGAGAGTGAGCTGAGAGAGAAGAAAGGGAGAAGGGCACGATTTTCCAGGCAACCGTACAGTAAGGTTTGAAGGGCACGAATTTCGAGGTCAAGCAGGGCACAAAAAATGAGAAGGAGGACTGCATTTATTACAGTCCATGCCTTGCACGAATTTCGAGGCCGTACACAGGTCGTACATCACAGAAATCGAGGTCCGTATGGACTGTACTTTTCTGCACATTTTTCGAGGTGAATATCAAGCACATTTTTCGAGGCAGCATTCTGTATTTTTTCGGCACAGTTTTCGAGAAGTACGGCAGCATTTAATGCTGTCCGTACAGTACGTTTTTTCTGCTGTTCTGGGCATAAAAAACGAGGGCAGATTTTTCTTCTTCTGCACAGAAATCGAGGCTGAGATTTGCTGATATTTTTGGCACGTTTACCGAGAAAGTTTGCACAGAAATTGAGGCAGCAAAAGCACGGAAACCGAGACAGTCTGCTGGTCAAATTTCTGGGTTGAGATAAGTTGGATTTTTTTACTGTAAAAATTAATGTCTGTTTTTTTATCCTGAAGCATAATATAAACTCTCTCTCTCTCTAACTGGTTTTCCCCGTGGGGGTTTTTCCAGGGCTTGATTTTGGCCAAAAATCTCTGAGTCTATATTTTTATGGTGTGACTGTTAAATGTGTTTTTCAGCCTGTTAGTGGTTTTTACTGTGTGTTTAATTGTTCAGAAAAATTTCTTAAGTAACCTACAGCCAATGCAAAACCGGCTGTAGGTGAAAACCACGAAATGTTCATATAAACCAGCAAACAGTAAGACTCAGAAACTTCTACATGGTATCAGAGCTTGGGGGCTGAAAACAGTGATAGTTTGCAGACACACAGAAATTTTAAGAACTCAGAAATTTTTAGTATTCTACCTTCTGTCAGTGAGCAGCACTTTGTTGGGTTGGTGTAGAGATGGCCACAGGGCTTAGATTGGAGGATAGGCTGGATGGGATAGGAAATTTTGTGCCGTGGAAGGCCAGAATTTTACTGATACTGGAGGAGAATAAGTTATGGTCGGATATAGTTAGGAACACCACTGCTAATCCGCTTACCATTCCTGCATCAACAGATGCAGCAGCCCTATCAGCTTTCAACAAGAAGGACTGTAAAGCTAGGAGGATCATTTTAGATGTAGTTAAAGACCACATAATCCCTCACATTTCAAGCAAGGATAAGGCACACGAGATGTGGTCAGCCTTGATCAGTTTGTATGAGAGTTCCAATGAGAACAGGAAAATGGTTCTCAAAGAGAAACTCAAAAGTATAAAGATGAATGGGGGTGAGGGAGTCATAGCATATCTTACCAGGATTTCTGCAGTTCAGGATGAACTTGCAGCGGTTGGGGAGAAGGTAGCCCCTACAGAGCTTGTACGCACAGCAGTGAATGGAGCCTCAAAGCCCTGGGGTGCATTTGTGCAAGCCATAGTGGGCAGAGAGAACCTACCTACCTGGGAGAGACTTTGGGATGACTTTGTGCAGGAGGAGACTAGGAGAAGTCTTGGACAGGGCAGTACATCTCACAGTGGGGTTGATGACGAGAATGTGGCTTTGGTAGCTAAGGGCAAGAAGAAGAAGGGTCCAAGAAGGGTGGGGCCAAGCAGCACCAGCACCAGCAGCAGAGTGGGCAGAAGAAAGACTTGAGTAAAATCAAGTGTTATGCATGTCAGGCATTTGGGCACTATGCTTCACAGTGTCCAAGCAAGAAGAAGAAGAAGGGATAGGGACAGTAGACAGCAGCCTCAGCAGAGGTTGATGAGTTTAGTGATGCATTTCAGAGGGAGTTTTTCCTTTATGCTGGATAGATGGAGAGAGAGAGAGTCTCTTTAGCCACCAGCATAGACATGGATATGGATAGTGAGCATTCATTGTTGGCAGGTCATCAAGGGGGTCCATCCACCTCTACTACTTGGTATATTGACAACGGAGCCTCGAGCCACATGACTGGAGCTCGAGAGATGTTCTCGGAGCTATCTGAGACAGGTAGAGATGTGGAGGTTGTCCTTGGAGACAACACCGTTGTTAGAGCCGCTGGTCGGGGGACCATTACATTTCAAAGGGACTCGATGAGTCTCATGACTCTGAGGGATGTGTTGTATGTCCCTGGGCTGAAGAAGAACCTTGTGTCAGTTTCCACCATTGAGGACAGGGGTCTTGGGGTGTGCTTTTCAGATGGGAGAGTGCAGGTGTATCCCAGGGATACAGGTATGTCTAGTGCCACGGACATTGGAGTCAGATGTGGAAAGTTGTACAAGCTCTTGTTTCAGCCACAGTGTGCTTTAGCACACAGCAGCAGCAGTGAGCTATGTGAGCTTTGGCATCGGAGGATGGCCCACCTACATCACCCAACTCTCAGATTGTTGAGGAGCATGGTTACAGGATTACCGGAGTTCAGCACTGAGCAGAGTGATGTGTGTAGGGGGTGTGCTTTGGGAAAGCACACCAAGACTGTTTTTTCGAGCAGTGACACAAGAGCTGCAGGGGTGCTAGATCTTATCCATACTGACATATGCGGTCCTATGTCATCATTGTCTCTGACAGGTTTTGAGTACTACATTAGCTTCATTGATGACTACTCCAGGAAGACCTGGATCTACTTCTTGAGGAGCAAGAAGTTCGAGCTTGTGTTGAGAGTCTTCCAAGAGTTCAAAGCCCTTGTGGAGAAGCAGACGGGGAGGAAGATCCGGATGTTGAGATCGGACAACGAGGGTGAGTATACCTACAAGGAGTTCGATGCATTCTGCAGACAGGAGGGCATTCAGAGACAGTTGACAGTTCCGTACACTCCTGAGCAGAATGGAGTAGCAGAGAGAAAGAACAGGTCGATTGTGGGGGCAGCCAGAGTGATGCTTCATGATCAGGGGTTACCTTTCTTTCTATGGGCAGAGGCATGTAGCACTGCAGTTTATCTGCAGAACAGGAGTCCTCACAGGGCAGTGGGGAGTAAGACTCCTGAGGAGATGTATTCAGGCAAGAAGCCTGAGGTGGGCCACTTTCGCATATTTGGCTCGTTGACTTACTCTCACGTCCCTTCTGAGAAGAGGACGAAGTTTGATCCCACCGCAGAGAGAGGTATATTTGTGGGATATGACGAGACTTCGAAGGCCTATCGGCTTTACTTACCTAGCTCGAGGAGAGTTGTTGTTCGGCGGGAAGTGAAGTTTGACGAGGAGAGAGCCTTTAGGAAGTCTAGGGAGTTAGAGCAGGGGGAGACATCAGCTCCCACACCTCAGTTGGTACAGGCTTCTTCGATGCAGCTATCAGGTCCACAGGTTTCTAGAGTGACTGGATCACAGGGTACAAGCACAACTTCTACAGGTTCAGTGATTCAGGTGGCTAGCACTTCAGAGACAGTTTCAGGGACAGGTTCAGGGTTGAGTCCTCAAATGACAGGTTCATCAGGTACTGGTCCTCGGGGTGTTGGACCTTCAGGTACTGGGACTTCCTCAGATGAGGAGAGCCCAAGACCAGTGCAGGAGGTGCAGTCTTCAAGGAAGAGGAAGCCTAAGTGGCTTTAGGAGACCTTGAAGGATGCAGAGGCAGTTGGTAGGCCTCGGGAGCAGATCAGGACAGTGGTGGAGCCAGATAGGCTTGGTGTGGTGCCAGACAGGTATGCTATGGCCCTTGTTGTGAGTCTTCGTGACTCTGAGCCATCCAAATTTGAGGAGGCTTCCAAGCATTAGGTATGGAGAGATGCCATGATGGAAGAGTACCATTCCATCATGAGGAACGATGCTTGGGAGATGTTGCCGAGACCTGAGGGGAAGTCAGTTGTGACTTCCAAGTGGCTTTATAAGATAAAGCATGCTGCGGATGGCAGTATGGAGAAGTACAAGGCTCGGTTTGTGGCGCGGGGGTTCTCACAGGTTGAGGGAGTTGACTATGATGAGACATTTGCTCCAGTTGCTCGGTATTCTTCTATCAGGGCAGTAATATCTATAGCAGCAGAGATGGGTTGGAAGATCCACCAGATGGATGTGAAGACTTCATTTCTCAATGGTCTTCTGTAGGAGGAGGTATATTTAGAGCAGCCACAGGGATTTGAGATCCATGGGAGAGATTCTCATGTGTGCAGGCTGAGGAAAGCCTTGTACGGACCGAAGCAAGCTCCTAGAGCTTGGTACTCCAGGATTGATACTTACTTGACATCGATGGGATTCCAAAAGAGTGAGGTTGATCCCAACCTATACTTCATTGTGGTTGGAGGAGATCCGCTCATTCTTTTGCTATATGTTGATGATCTATTTATCACAGGTGCTGAGCATCTCATTGCACATTGCAAGAGAGATCTAGCATCGGAGTACGAGATGACAGACATTGGACTGATGCATTACTATCTGGGGATGGAGGTTTAACAAGAGCCTGGACATATTTTCCTTGGACAGGGGAAGTATGCAGTTGATATTTTGAAGAGATTTCGGCTGTAGGCTGATCTGTACGCCTATGATCACCAACTGGAAGCAACTTCATGCTTCCGAGGGTAAGTTGGTGGATCCCACTTTGTATCGTCAGCTCATTGGGTCATTGATGTATCTGGTCAATACCAGGCCAGACTTGTGTTTTGCGGTTAACACTCTTAGTCAGTTCATGGTTGAGCCTAGGAGTGTGCACTGGACTGCTGCAAAGCACATACTGAGATATCTTACAGGTACGGTGGATTATGGTTTGGACTATAGGGGTTCGAGTGGAGTTAGCTTGGTTGGGTTCACAGATTTAGACTGGGCAGGTTGTGTGAGGGATCGGAAGAGCACTTCCAGTTGTTGTTTCAGTTTGGGCTCGGCAGCAGTGTCATGGTTCAGTCGGAAACAGAAGTCCGTTGCACTGAGTTCTGTTGAGGCTGAGTATATGGCAGCCGGTCAGGCTACTTGTGAAGCACTGTGGCTTCGCAAGTTATTGGTAGATTTATTTGATCAGCAGCTTAGGCCTACGGTGATCTATTGTGACAATCGGAGTTGCATTCAGCTCTCTGAGAATCCAGTTTTCCATGACAGGTCGAAGCACATTGAGATCAGGTACCATTTCATCCGTGACTATGTTCAAAGAGGGGCAGTTGGGCTACAGTATATATCCACTGATGAGCAGGTAGCAGACATTCTGACAAAGTCTTTGGGGAGGGGGAAGTTTGTCTTCTTCAGAGATAAGTTGGGAGTGGTGCAGAACACCTTCCTCGGTAAGAGGAAGTGTTAGTTTTTGTACCTAGGAATATGTTCCCTAAGTGACTTTTTGCCTAAGTCACTTAGAAGAGGGAAAAAGGTGACCCTCACATTAAAAGCTACTTAATGAAACTTTATAAACTTAAAGTCACTTTTTGATAAATTTAAGTGGGTGAGTAAATTTATTTAAGTGATTTAAATAAATGTGATTTTTACTCTCATTGAATCTTAGCCATTGGATTGGATCTTTTTCCACCGTTGGATTAGATACCCACTTAGGGTTTAGTCACAAAGGGTTGAGGGAGGCAAATCACTTTCACTTTTCATTTGCAGGAGAAGGAGAGTGAGCTGAGAGAGAAGAAAGGGAGAAGGGCACGATTTTCCAGGCAGCCGTACAGTAAGGTTTGAAGGGCACAAATTTCGAGGTCAAGCAGGGCAAAGAAAACGAGAAGGAGGACTGCATTTATTACAGTCCGTACCTTGCATGAATTTCGAGGCCGTACAGCATAGAAATCGAGGTCCGTACGGACTGTACTTTTCTGCATAGTTTTTGAGGTGAATATCAGGCACATTTTTCGAGGCAACATTCTGTATTTTTTCGGCACAGTTTTCGAGGAGTACGGCAGCATTTAATGATGCCCGTATAGTACGTTTTTTCTTCTGTTATGGGAACGAAAAACGAGGGCAGGTTTTTCTTCTTCTGCACAGAAATCGAGGCCAAGATTTGTTGATATTTTTGGCACGTTTACCAAGAAGGTTTGCACAGAAATTGAGGCAGCAAAAGCACGGAAACCGAGACAGTCTGCTGGTCAAATTTCTGGGTTGAGATAAGTTGGATTTTTTGACTGTAAAAATTAATGTCTGATTTTTTATCCTTAAGCATAATATAAACTCTCTCTCTCTCTCTAACTGGTTTTCCCCGTGGGGGTTTTTCCAGGGCTTGATTTTGGCCAAAAATCTCAGAGTCTATATTTTTATGGTGTGACTGTTAAATGTGTTTTTCAGCCTGTTAGTGGTTTTTACTGTGTGTTTAATTGTTCAAAAAAATTTCTTAAGTAACCTACAGCCAATGCAAAACCGACTGTAGGTGAAAACCACAAAATGTTCATATAAACCAGCAAACAGTAAAACTCAGAAATTTCTACATGACATTATTAGATTTTATTTCTAAATTTGTATAACATATATATATATATAAAAGGAAATTATTATATTTAAATAAATAGTTGTATATAGTGATATAGTTATAATCAATCATTGTGATGTGATTGTCACATCTATTAAGATTGGTCATTATTATTATTTTAATAAACAATACACTTGGCATTGTTTTATATTTTTAAATTTTTTTATATCTAACAATTTCATTTGCACACTAGAGAAAAGTAATCAAATCACTAAAATGAACCAATCATAAAATGGAAAAATAGATTTTAAAAAATACAAAAATATAATTTTATTTTTAAAAAATTAATTTAATATATGAATTTTATAAATGTTATGTAAAATTGTTGAAAAAGAATATAAATTAATTAAAGTCAAACTATTGTTTGACTAAACTATAGCTATATACATGCCTTAGCATCAATGATAATTTTAGGGGCGAAATTTAACCCATGGGCTATTTTTCCATGGTTTTTTCCAAAAAAATATTCGCCAATTTGCATTTTTTGAAGCTGTGTTTAGCCCAATTTTGATGGGGTAAATTTTTTTCATTGTAAAAATCGCCAAATTATTATATAAAGTATATAAAATCCTTATAAATTGAAATTTTTTTAGAAAAATATCGTCAAATATTTTATAGTTGACATTTTAAAAATTGTTAGATTCGCCGACATTTATACACTTTTAAATAAGTATGGTTCCTTAAAATTATCCATGCTTAGCATGTATAATAAAGATTCATCTTAATTCTCCATTTACCAAGTGTCGAGACTAATAATCTCTTAAGGTTGAAACCTTTTAAAAAGGTGAAAAACTTGATGAAAGGTTTGCACTTGAAATTGATTCTTCATAATAAAAGGTTTTCACTTGAAAGGATTTTTTTTTCCCAGGAAAAAAAACATAATTTTATTTCAGCCAAGGCGAATCAAAATTACATTTTGTAGATGCAAATGCATTACGAGCATATAGCTCAAGTGTCGAAGCAAGCGGTCAAAAAATAGAAAAAAGGTCTATGATAAAAAAAGATAAAACTATAATACAACATAGTACACGGTAATCAAGGATGAAAATATGTCTTTATTTTCCCTTTTTTCCCCATCTTCTTTCTTTTCACTTCAGTCCAACCCTCCTGTGGAGTGACAGCTACGATCAATTGTTTACCTGCAATCTCCCCTAGCTGCTGAACAGTAACTAGATCTTTATCAGAATCTGAGCTTTCTGTTTCATGTGCATGCTTTAGTCCACTAAAAGAAGCATACGCAGGATTCACTTCATTTGGTAGTGTTTCCGCACCATTGTTCTTTTTTTCTGGTGTTTGTGCATCCACTGGTTCATATTTCATCATATTTTCCTCATTTTTCTGTACTTCCTGTTGTTCTTCGTCTTCACTCTCCTCATCCCCATCCAGTGATGGAGCATAATTTGTTTGCCAATTTTTACGGATAGTTGTCTGCCCCTTTTTTTTCTTTATGAACTTTTTAGGGAGTGGGCATGTGTCTTGGAGGTGACCCGTCAAATGACATAATTTGTACCTAAAAGCAGTATTTTCATAGTCCAACCTCTGAATCCAATTGAAAGATTCATGTTTCAGCTGTAATCTATCCGGGAGTCCTTTGCTAAGGTCAATCTCCACACAAATTCTTACATAGGTAAATAATCACTGTTCTTTCCTGTCATTATCACTTTTGATATACCTGCCCAAAAGATTGCCAATGTCTTCCAATACTAAGTAGTGCCAGAATGGTAGAGGTAAATTTGGCAACCTCACCCACACTGGCATCTTGGTTACCACCATGGAGTTTGAATCAAACTCTGGAAACCAAGGTGTTATGAAGAGCCCAGCTCTCCCCCAAAACCAATATCCCTGAGTTAGCATCTTCTGGTAATCTTCCTGAGAATCAAACTGAACCACAAAGAACCCCTTGGAATATAATAGGATTTGACAATTGGTTGTCGAATTTGTGAAAACCCATTGATGGAGATCAAAAGATCTGGGCCAAAACCCATTGAAACGACAAATGACGGCTACAGTTTGTAGCGTACTGAAAAGTTTTGTTACCTGAGGGTTCTTGATCTCTAATGTTGGTGTAGATTCCATCTTTTCCACAAAATACAGACTGTTCTGGGGAGAAGAAGAGGCTGCTACAGGAGGTCCCTTAAGTCAAGCTGCTTCTTTATACGACGAAGGACCGGAGGATCCTATGTTTCCATCTGCTTCCCCCCCTCATGCGGTGCAACAAAAAAATGGTTGAGTTCTTGGAGATCTGATAATCTGTCAGCCTATAATCTTCCTGCAATATTTTGCCTTCATGAAGAAAGAAAAAAGAGGTTATAGGGATACCCTCTCTTCGCTCGAGTTCTGCTATTAGTGTCTCCACTGTTCTAGATCCATGGACCCATACCAGAATCGACTTCCCAGAGGTCAATTTTATAAAGATCTGGTACCTGTCTATGTTTACCCTAACTCCAGATCTTGAGGAGAGATTAGAAAAAACAGAGGGCAACCCCACCCATATAGGAGATGTAAGAAACAATACTAGATCTGTCACAAGCTGTGCTTCGAGGTAGCTATTATGGATTATCTGAATCGCATCCATTCCTATTCTCGTCACATTCTTGAAAGGATTTGATCCCACTTCACTCAAGATAGATATGAAGTTAAGATGGATCTATACTCGTTTATTTTATTGTAATGATTTTTGTTTCATTTTACTTTTGTTTTTCATTTTTGAGAGGTCACCTTTTTTTTAATCTATCAATGTTACATGTGTGACCCATGATCAATGTCTTGACCTATTTATTTTATTGCAACGGCCCAGCTTACAAACTCATTAACTATAAACAAGAAAGAAAAGTATCAATGAGATTGAAACATTATTATTATTGCTTTTGTATTTTGTCTTTTAAAATATTATCATAAATATCACAATATATTTAGTATCTAGCTATAGAATTTAAAATCGGTCTATTTAATCATTGTATTTATGTTTGTAGAATTTAATATCTATAAATCTTTTATTTAATTATGAGCTTGTCAAATCCTGTTAGCATATTTGACGAACCTTGTTATGTATGGTGACCTGAGTTCGAACCCCGTAAAGTTGTTGGCAGGAGACACTTAAAATCCAACCATGCTAAGGGTTGGTGTGTCAAGCTCAAGTGCGATCCCAAAGTAATTTGATGACTCAAATTCCCCTTGCTCACTTACCTTCATTGTAAAAAGCACCCATCATTCACCCAACAAGAATAATACATGTTTACTTAACTTAAACATCTTTAAAAATGTGTGTCATTGCAAAGTTTGAAATTTGCTTCCACCGCCCCTCTCTTTGGGCATGGGTTAAGGTCCACCCAACTAGGAAAAACAATGTTATTGAACTACTTGAAAACAATGTATGATGTGTCCAATGTGTGTTTCTTAGCACTATTGAGGTAACTAACCATTAAGTGCCCCGATTTTGACAAATCTTGTCACATAATCATTATTAAAAGGTGAAGGTGATTTTATGTGTGCATAATGACATTCTACATTTACATTTCCCAATAATTGGAGGTTATTAAGAGATAAGGTATTTCTAATCCAAGTGATAATGTCCTTCCTGACAACTGTGAAGAGGCAAAGAAAATGGCGAAAATGTTAAGTGTACGTATAATATCATGCTTGATCAAATGACTATATTTTGATTTGAAAAAATGAAATTTTAATTTTAATTTAACTTCATGGAATCACACATGAAATTGTTTAAGATTATAAAGACTTAGGCTGAATACATAGTATTCAGGAAGGAGAATCGTTGGAAAAAATTAATAAAATAATGTAATGAATGCAAGAGATTTGGGAATAAAATAATACAATCAATTTATTATTTCAAAAGGGGGTAAAAATTATTTAAAATGCAGCTCAAGTCTTTCCAATCTTAAGCAACTTCGTGTATGATTCCTTGAAGATGGATGGAGTGTCCATCCAAAACGTCTGTTTCAAAAACTTATTACAATTAGAACTCTAGAAGATATAAAATTTTTCTTTTAAGTTACTAAATAAAGATATATTGTTGTGAAATAATGGGCATAAAAATGTTTGTTGTTTAAAGTTATCTTATTAAAAAAAACATATGAAAAATAGGTAATAAATTGTAAGTAGTAATAATTATTTTTGGTATAAAAGTTTAAATGATTGAAAGATTGTGAATTAAAATAGTGACACATATATTTATATGTTAATATATGTCCCACTATTTTAATTCATTTATTAATAAAAGATTCATCATAAAATTTAAAAAGTGAAAATTTGATGAAAGGTTTGCACTTGAAGCTATTTTTCACGTGAAGGGATTTGATCTCACTTCAGATAGATATGAAGCTAAGATGGATTGGTTTATTTGATTGTAATATTTTTTTTATTTTTCTTTTGTTTTAATTTTTTGGAGGTCAATTTTATTTTAATCTATCAATGTTATATGTGTGACCCATGATCAATGCTTCAACTTATTTATTTTATTACAATGACCTAGTCTTACAAATTCATCATGTTCGGGTACACATGGTACTCTCAAAAGACCGAACACCTTTAGCAACCGCTTCACACAAATAGATCACAGATCAACACATCGAAATTTGTCACGTGGTTAAAACCCCCGAGAGGGAAACAGTCCATGGCCCCAGTCAAATAGCTACTTGGAGCAATTTATTATGCAAAAGAAAGAAAGTTACATGAGCTTCTCATAATCGATCAACTAGCCAAGGACCCTCCATGCTCTTTAAATAGAGATCATGGATCAATCGGGTGTTAATCCATGGATCAAAGGTGGGTATGATCTAAGAGAAGTTGAACTGTCGGATCACTCTATGTCTAGAACATATCGTGACCATCAAATTAGAATATTTGCAAATGCATACTAAAGAAACACACTTCATGGGAAGTATAAAAGACTACCAACAAGCTGACGATACAAGGTGGCATCTACTTTAGGGGAAGTACAAGTGGTAGAAAGTTTGACTCCAGACTAGAAGGGAAAAAGGGCTAGTTTAGAATCTTCCATGTGGAAGCGACGAAGAAGGTCACAAGCATACTTAGAATAGGAAAGAAAGATTCATTTTTTGGTTTGCAAGACTTGGAGACCAAGAAAATAATGCAAATGTCCTAAGTTTGACATTCCAAAATTTTGCTTAAAATTGGATTTGACATGGGTTATAAGTTTAGGGTCACTACCAGTAAGGATAAGATCATCAACATAAAGAACAAGTATGATGAGATGGTTTTCTACTTTCTTGGTATAGACATTGGGGTCAGAATGGCATCTAGAAAAACCAGTGTCAAGGAGAAAGCTATCCATTTTGGCATACCAAGCTCTAGAAGATTGCTTAAGGCCATATAAGGATTTCTTAAGGAGACAGATAAGGCTAGAGTTATCCTGACATAACGAGGAGGTTGTTCCATGTAAATTTTCTCCTGTAAATCACCATGTCAAAAGGCAGACTTGACATCCATTGGATAGACTTCCCAGTTATGTAAGGCTGCAAGGGAAAAAACAAGGCAGATGGAATTCATTTTTGTGACAGGAGCAAAGGTTTCATTGTAGTCAATCCCTTCAACTTAGGAAAAACCTTTAGTAACTAACATGGCCTTAAGTCTTTCAACACTTCCTTCTGATGCATACTTACTTCTGTAGACCCATTTACATCTGACAAGCTTTTGGAAGAAGAATAATATCCTGAGTATCGTTCGGATATTCTTCATCTATAATTGCATACCAATCTGGATTTCATGAAGCTTCTGCAAAAGTTTATAGATCATGATTCTCGAAAACTTGAGCCAAAAGAGAAGAGGCTCGCTGAAACTGAGAACGTGTTCGATGTTGATCTCTAGGATCAGCAGGAAGATCACTAGCTGCTTCACATGTTGAACGGACCCATCGAGGAAGGATTGGTGTTGGTGCAATTGGAGGAACATGAGCAGGCGAAGGTGCATTTTCATCCTCACTGTCATCATCAGAAATTGGAGTTGGAAACCTGTTAAGGAAGTTGGAAGAAGAGGAAGAAGGCACAATCGCCGAATCAGGCTTGTAGGCCAAAGATGTCACACCCGCCAAGTTAGGCTCACAGGCCAAGAGATTTTCATCAAATTTAACATCTCTTATAATGATTATATCACGAGAATGTGGCTGAAGAAGTCTATAGCCTTTTACATCTTCTGAATATCCAACAAATATGCACTTTTCACTTTTAGGCTACAATGCTTTCCGTTTTTCATCCAGAATGTGAGCCCATGCTTCGCAACCAAACACACGAAAGTGACTTACATTTGGTTTAATTTTACTCCATGCTTCTTCCGGTGTTATACCTTGTAAAACTTTTGTGGGTGTACGATTAACTATGTAATTTGCACAATTTATGGCCTCAACCCAATATCGAAGACTTAGTCCCTTATATTGGATTATATAATTATCCATTTCTTTTAAAGTGCAGTTCTTCCGTTCAGCTACACCATTTTGTTGTGTTGTATATGGAACAGTGTGTTGTTGTTGGATTCCTTATTCAGTGCAGAAAGTAATGAACTTGTTGTTAACATATTCTCCTCCATTGTCAGATCTTAACTTAATAATTTGATGACCAGATTGTTTTTCAACAAAGGCCCTGTAGGCCAAGAACATGATACTTTGCTCTTAAGTTTTAGGAAGTAAACCCAAGTGCGTCTAGAGTAGTCATTAATGAAAGTTAAGAAATATTTGAAACCATAAAAGGATTCAGATGGAAGAGGGCCACACAAGTCACTATGCACAAGCTCCAAGGGAACCAAGGCATGCCAAGAGGCACGTTTGTCAAAACTGTCACGATGATGTTTTATGAGTACACAACCGGAACAAACACCATCCCTGCAAGATACCATTGGAAGACCAATCACCATATTGTCTTTACATAGTTGTTGCAATGAGCGATAATTTAAGTGACCAAATCGCTCATGCCAAAGTTTGCTCAAGTTATCACTATGAGCAACAAAAACTGAAGGAAAAGGTGATGACCCAAAGTTGTTAAATTTGTACAACCTGGTAATATCATCAACAGTTCCAGTAGCAAGGACATTTTGAGGATTTTTAAAATCCTTGATTACAACTTAGCGAGGTGTAAACGTCACAGTTTTACCTTCACCCGAATGAGTAATTTTATAAACTGATAACAAATTGTAGGAAATTTTTGGAACACATGGTAAATCACTAAAATGACCATTTTCTACTGGAACTGTCCAGATCCTACAACACTTAGAGATCTATTATCACCAACAAATATTTGCTTGGTGTTACATTCATGCATAGTAGAAAAGATGGCTTGATCCTTAGCCATATGATAAGATGCTCCAGAATCAATGAGTCATTCAATTGAAGTAGAAGAAGAAAATGCACTATAAGAGTAACCAGAAGCACAAAGTGCATGTCCATGAGAGGTAGATTCTAAAGAAGAATCTAGGCTGATGTGGTGATTCTTCATTGCTGCTTCCAAGGCTGCCATCTTCTTGAAACACTTAGATTCATCATGATTATCTTTCCCACAAATATTGCAATGACGCTCAGTCTTCTTTCCTTTTGGCTTGGATTCTTTGTCCATTTTTAAAGGAGCTGACTAAGAGGGTTTGTGACCCTTATTGTTTGGCTTATTATTGCAAAAATTATGTTTGTTGGGAGTCTTGGACTTTTCTTTCTGTTGGGACGATAAGGCTTTCCCAGATGTATCTACATTGTTGATTATTCCAAGATGAATGAGCTTATCTTGCTCTCTAATTAAGGAATCACAAAAGGATTCAAGACTAGGCTCCTAATAGCTAGCTGTAGTCAAGGATTCTTTCATGGAGTAGAATGTAGATACAAAAATAGAATATGCAGGTTCAAGTTTGGAAAGAATATGATAAATACATTGTTTGTCTTATTTCTTAATCTTGCATTCTGCACATAAGAGTCTAAGAGTTTTATACTTAGATAAATAGTCTTAAATGCATGAAAAATCATTTGGATTCAAGGAAATCAACTAATTCTCAAGTTGATGATTCCAAATTTCATTGTGTTTACCAAACACAGATTCCAATTTTTCTCAAGCTTGATCAGGTTCATCAATTCCATATATGTGAAATCACAAATCAATAGAGATTGACATCCCAATCAATCCACAAGCTTCATCACATCTGTTTGCCCATTTAATTTTCTTATCATCATCAGTGGGTTGTGTTTCTTTCCTTGAGGTTATCCTGAAAAGTCCCATACTTCGCAGAACATCCTTCATACGAGATTCCCATGAGAAATAGTTAGAACTTGTAAGTATAATATCACAAGGGTCGGCCATATTGTAAATTAATGGTTGAAAGAACAGAAACTCACTATGTAGATGCAAAGAGCTCGAAAAGATATGCGGTTTTAAAGAAAACGGCACTGAAAACTGATTCTGGATGATGAATTATGCTTGAACAAAGAAAATGTTGAAGATGTCCCAATAGTGACGCGACAGATATTAACTTGACCAACTAAAAAAATAACCCTCCTCTTCCCAAGATCAACCTTTGACAACCACTTTACAATAAAGTTGTTTTTAAATGAGATGCACTTTTACAATAAAGTAACTTGAAAATAGAAATTGCATGCACTAAAAAGTAGCTTAATAAGATTTGAACTCAAGACCTATTAAAGAATAAAACAACTTTGGACCAAGTGAGCTAAGTTTAAAATGTAAATAAAAGAAATGGAAAGAGGAAGGGGCTTCTTTTTTTTTACTCTTCTCTCTCGTTCTCCATGCGTGCCTTTTTTTTTCCTGCAAATCACAAAACAACGAAAAATAAAAAACAAAAGAACTTTTCCACACAATGGGGTTAGATCTTAGTTACCTTACCTGGAAAGTCTATGTTTTCAAGTTTTCTCGTTGTTTTTTATTTGCCGTAATCGCACAAGGTGCACGACAAAGAGTATACGTAGCCGAGAAAACAAGAAAAAAAAACTTTCCCTTACTGTTTCTGATTCGGCGCGATCGCACAAGGTGCATGGCAAAGAGCATACACAGCCAGAGAAGGCAACAACCCGAGACAAAAATAAAAAATATCTAATAATAAAACTGATAAAATATCAGAGATTTTAACAAAAATAAAACAAATCCGTCACTGTAACATTATACCTTCAGATTTGTAGAAATTGGTGTTTATAGAACAAACAAAAACAGTTTTTAATGAAACGAAAACTACTTCCCAATGGAAACGACGCTTCGGACGCAATGAAATAGCTCCAACGGGCCACAAATGCATAAAAATCCAGAACCATAAACCCTTTCAAAGTTTCGGCAACACCGGTTCCATATCTTGATCAAAACCGAAAGCGGCTCTTCAGAAACGTTTTGATACCATGCTTGGGTACACAGGGTACTCCCAAAAGACCGAACACTTTCAGCAACTGCTTCACACAAATAGATCACAAATCAACACACCGATGTTTGTCATGTGGTTAAAACCTTCGAGAGGGAAACAATCCATGGCCCAACCAAGTAATTTATTATGCAACAAAAAGACAGTTACATGAGCTTCTCATAATCGATCAACTAGCCAATGACCCTCCATGTTGTTTAAATAGAGATCATGGACCAATCGGGTGTTAAGCCACGGATCAATGGTGGGTATGATTTAGGAGAAGTTGAACCGTCGAATCACTCTATGTCTAGAATATATCGTGACCATCGGATTAGAATATTTACAAATGCATACTAAAGAAACACACTTTTACCTAACAGATATATTACACAAGTTGATCTTAACTAACTCCTAAGTGTCTAAATATCCTAACACATCAACTATAAACAACAATGAAAAGTATCCATGAGATTGAAACATTATTATTATTTTTTGTCTTATAAAATATTATCATAAATATTACAATATATTTAGTATCTAGCTATAGAATTTAAAATCGGTCGATTTAATAATTGTATTTATGTTTGTAGAATTTAATATCTATAAATATTTTTATTTTAATCATGAGCTTCTCAAATCCTGTTAGGACATTTGATGAGCCTTATTATGTATGGCGACCCGAGTTCGAACTCCGTAAAGTCGCTGGGAGGAGATGCTTAAAATCCAACCATTCTAAGGGTTGGTGTGTTGAGGCCGGGTGTGATCCCAAAGTAAGTTTGATGACTCAAATGCCCCTTGCTCACTTACCTTCATTCTAAAAAACACCCCTCATTCACCCAACAAGAACAATAAATGTTTACTTAACTTAAACATCTTTAAAAATGTGTGCTTTGCAAAGTTTACTATCTTTACTGAATTCTTATTGGATTAAAATGTTTGGTCAAATTGTCATTTTGCATGGTTTAATTTTTTCTTTTGCAAAAATGGATTTGAGTCCTCGAGGCCCTCAAATGCCCAACCTTCGGTAGAAACCATAGAACATTTAGACGACTCTTTAAAAATTGTGCATTGGAATAGTCACACACACACACACACAACAATAACAATTGCTTGTATTTATATAAAAAAAGAGGATGTGGTCTAATTAGACATCCTTGAATTACCTATGATGTATGTATAGAAAATGATTGAATAGAGTTCTTTACAATGCTCAAAATCAAGGATTTTGATATGCCTCGGAACTTAAAGTCTACAACAAAAGGGCAATTCTTTCTTATTATGATAGATCCTACAAACTTCACCCAACATCAAAAGACATTTACAAGGTATTTGCATATTTTTAAAAAAAATCCATGCCATTACAAGCATGTTTCCTTCCCTTATTGAAGGTTCTAGTATTGATCTTCGGTATACTTATTTCCATCATCATTTCCATTATCTTTTTGCATTTGTTCATCTCCTTGATGATTGTTGATATTTTCTTTATTTCCTGCATGGACTGGACTGTGACTATTTCATTATAGTTTACTCACATAGGCCTAATAATCTTTGCATAATCGTATAAGCCATGAATATGAATGATACTCATTAAAACTTTGTTTTCATCCTCACAAGCATCAACTTTTCCTTTTAGGACTCTGTTTTCTTCCTCACAATTCTACACGTTTGCCTTGTAATTTTTCTATCTCTACCTCTGTCATTACTAGTTTGGCTCGAAGTTGGACCATCTGAGCATCTTGCATTCTGAATTGAGACTGAGAAATTGCATTATTCCTACTTATATTGGCTCTTAACTCACCTAGTTGCCTCTCCAAACAATTAACAATTTTGATTAAAATTTTATGATCATTGCCATTCCTTCCTTGTCCATCCCAATCATCTATATTGTTTAAGGGTTGGTTGCAATGGGTTACAATTGGTGCACTATGACTCTAATTATGAGAACTATAACCCATGGATAATTCCAATCGAGCATTCAAATTCTAGATTCGCATGAAAATGCCAATATTGAAAACCAAAACAACAAATCTACTTCCCTCAAAGGCGCACAACTCAATTGTCTAGGTGATAACCTTTTTTGTTCTCCAAGTAAAACTCATAATAACACTGTTGAGGAATTGACAGAAATGAATATCTTACATGGTAAATACTCAAGTGAAGAAGGTAAACCCTTTTAAACTTGAAATCCCTCCAACTAACTGAGAATATGCAATAGGAGAAACCAACTCATAGAGCCTCCATTCAAACAAGAATAATCACAAGCCCAACTTCCACATTAAACATAGAAAAGCCAAAGTGGGCGTAGCACTTGAGGAAGATAATGCAAATGATATTGATAACTCGCCAGCTGATAGAGAAGGTCTTGGGAATGCAAAACACGAGAATCCTCACTATCAAAAAACACCGAGAGAAAATAATTCAGTAGACAGCCATTCAGACACAAATAATCACAAACTTGAACTCCACTAAGACCACATAAAAGTTGGAAATTAATTCCAGTGTCGTCATAATCCATAAATTGGTACAAGCCATGAAAGCCAACCATCTTGTCTACAAAAATGGAAAGCTCGTAACCACTGATCTCACACTCAATCCTTGTGATCTCACCTATGATCATGAAGCCCAATAATATTCGAACCATTATTTACACCATTACAATGAAATGCATGCAATCCAAGCGCCACCTATAGTTCCAATCATGCATTCCCATCAATTTGATGTTGATACAAATTTTTGGCTGAATGACCAATGAATTGTATAATTGTTGCACCATAAGAAGAGGTTGGGGTATATAACAATGGCCTACATCCTCTCCACATACTAGAAGGATACCTTGACAAAGGTAGAAACCAAATTAACTTGCTTGCCCGCTTGGGAATTCAAAATCATGAGAGCATGATAGACTTTAATGCCTTCAAATTCTATTAGCGTTTGTAAAATCCTCCAAAATATGTTTCTTAAAGGCCCATCCCTTCGAACCTGCTTTGTGACAAGCCATCAGACTATTATCATTAAATTCCCCCACTGTAACCAATATCCTTACATTACCTTGAATGGATTTGTTTAAACCTTGTCACAGACCAAAGGCTTCTGCGATATTATTAGACATCTCTCCTAGTCCCCAAGAGTAGTAATGCTTATGGCTTCCTCTAGGGTAAAATCATGCCCCTTGTCGTCCTGCATTTGCCACCCCTATAATGACACATATGTTTTTTTTTTACTAAAACGGTTATGAGGCTATTTTATAGATCGACTGGCAAACCAGCTGCCAGAGGCTTTACAATCAGAAACTAGTCTATCCTATTCTTGATATCCAAAGAAACAGGCTGCAAACTATCTATTGCACCCTTTACAGAGGATCTAGAGAACTAAGAAGATACATATCGAGACAGCCATAGACAGAAGAGCTTGAAAACAGAAATGAGAGAAAAAAGTAAACACAGAGTTTGGATTCAGAGAATCAGCGTTCTGGTTTAGGATCCTTTCCCTTCTCTTTGGTCAGGTCTGCTACCTTCTTTTCCAGTTCCTTCAGCCGGTGTCCAATACCTCCAGTGGCCTCAGCCAATTCCTTGATGTTTTTCAGCTTGTCATCGAACATTTCATCTCTCAGTTCTTTTAATTCCATGTTCATGCTTTCCCACCTGCTCGTGCCAAGGGCCTGCATTCGGTCTTGCTTTTTCTTCAGCTCGTTGAGATCCGCCTGGAGTTGGGTAAGTCGAGCTTCAGGGGTGGACGAGCTGGAAGCCATCACGTTGCTTCCTATCCGGATCTGAGAGCACACACAGCAATTAACTCAGTGTTTCCTTCAGGAGATACGATGGAATAACTGAGAGAGGGGCGCTGCCTGAAATAGAGGCGAGTTCAGAAGGAGGTCTGAGACAACCAGATCCTGAAGATTGCCTTTTCTGAAATGTCGATTTACCTTGCTGGTAGGGAATCGTCCTTGAGAGCGTCCATTGGAGGCCAATTTCAATGAAGACATGCTCAGTACTGAAAGGATCGTGGTCCAGATTCCTTTGAGGTTTTTTAATTGATATCTGCCTGAGATTTGAACAGAACGAGATTCCCAAGGAAATCTCCCAAGCTGAGCTTTGGAGGCACGAGATTTTCATTGCTTATCCTGTACCGAGCTAAAAGGACAGAATCTTTCAGGCTAAGGGATGGTCATGTGGCTTATGTTTCCATTCAGACTTAGTTCTCCTTTATTCAACTGGGCTCCCAAGTTGGCTTCATGATCCGCTAAGTTATTCAGATGCCGAAGGACGTGGTAGAATTTCACCTCTTCAAAATCTTTAATCTTGAGTGAGACTTTCCTGTAGATGTGGGTCAGTTCCATATTTTTTGGTGGCTCCTTCAGGATTAGAGCCTGGATGGTGTTACGGGAGTCACTAATAATCACGATCTTCTTAATGGAGAGAGCATTGGCCTAAGTGAGGCCCTGCCAGATGGCAAGAAATTCTGCAGCATTATTTGTTTTATTGCCCAGACCCCATGAGAAATTGAGGATGATCCTCCCTGTGACATCAATAATAACTCCGCCACTTCCAGCAAGGCTTGGATTTCCCTTCGAGGCCCCGTCAACGTGCAGTATGTGCTCATTTAGAGCAGATCTCCATTTAATAAATTCTTGCTCTTTTAATCTAATTTCCCAAGGGTCATGAAGCTTAACCGAGCTCTTGGTTCTGGTGAGAATGGAGGGGTCGATCTGGTGGAACCAGCAGTGATCCTTGTGGTCAGGGGAGGTGTCATTGGTGAGTTTTGGATTTGAGGAAACCAGCTCCCCAATCAAGGCTTTCACTTTAGTGGCAACTTGGGCCGGAGTACCTGCTTTGTCCCGAAAAACTCTGTTATTTCTTTCCAAACAAACTTTCCAGCAGAGTATTTTGGGAATCCACATCCAGCATCTTTTGATCAGCTTCAAACTGGCAAGAGGGAAGGGGGCTAAGTCATTCCAATGAGCAAACAAGTGGTATATGGATGAGGGGAGAATCAGGTTCAGCTGATCAAGGATAATGTTCCAGATTTCAATTGCAAAGGGGCATTGCAGAAACAGGTGGAACGAGCTTTCTTCATGGCTGACACAGAGCGGGCAAATAGAAGGCCCCTCCCAACCTCTTTTAAGTAGGTTATCCCAGGTTAAGATGCTGTTGTGCAGAAGAGTCCAACAAAACAAATCGATCTTGGGAAGGGAAGGGTGGAGCCACAGATTTCTCCACACCGTGGGATCAGGGGCAGCCCATGGAATGGCTTTAAGGACGGAATAACCAGCAGCGGCAGAATACTTTCCGGAGGAAGAGCCCCATCCTCTTTTGTCTTTTAGCTTGGAGGAAATAGGGGAGAGGCCTTGTAGAGCAAAGAGAAGAGCGCGGGCTTCCAGATCTAGAGGAGGTGGGACAGGCCCCAGGTCCCACTCAAGCCACCTGTCATCAGACCCCCACCTAGAAATATCCCAAAGGGAATATTTACTGGAAGAGTGAAGCCAGTTTTTGATATTTTCCAGACCTTCTGAGCCAAAGAGAGGAGGCTATCCAAGAATAGAATCCTCCCAAAATTTTATTTTGGCTCCGTTACCCGGAATCCAAGTGAGGCTGGAAGAGATCAAGTTAAGGGATTTAATGCAAAGAGAG
>LPNX010066574.1:210078-236828 GCA_001517045.1 Pseudotsuga menziesii
AATTCTCAGCAGCTTGTCAATTTCTTTCACTATCCCTTTAGGGGCTAGAAGAAGCGAGGCTTGGTAAACGGGCAGGGAGGCTAGAACAGAGTTGATAAGGACTAATTTACCAGCTTTGTTCAGCCAAGAGGCCCCCCCAGGACGTGATCTTGCTCTTGAGTTTTTCAAGCAAGGGCATCCAGAGGCTATTCCTAGGGGCTGATTTCACGAGAGGGATTCCGAGATATTTTATGTAATCCCACCGGGAGGTCCCATCCATGTTCAGCGTTCTAGAGATCTCGGCCAACTCGATGGGAGGGCAGTTCCAACTGTAGATCTTGCTCTTCCTCAAGCTGATTTCACTTCCTGAAGCCTCCGTGAAGGAATCCAACTCATTTTTGAAGGATCTGGCCGTAGAAAGATTTGCTCGGCCCATAAGTAGGGTGTCATCCGCGAACTGTGCATGATTCAGTCTCTTCACTCTGGGAGAGATGGACAGGCCCAAAAGAGACTGTGGCTGGGTTCGTTTGACAAGCTGAAAGGAGAGGACCGAGGCTTGGATCACATAAAGCAGGGGTGAAAGAGGGCACCCCTGCCTTAAGCCCCTGGAAGCTTGAAAGAAGTTGGCCGGTCTCCCGTTCACCAATGGGGCGATCCAAGGCTCTGAGATGCAAGCTTTGATCCAGTTTACCAAATGGGGGTGAAAACCCATTTTTCCCATAACTGCAAACAGAAAATTTAAACGTACTCTGTCAAAAGCATTAGCAAGATCAAGCTTCACTATCATACCTTTTTCTTTTCGATGACAGCTGGAATGTATTGCCTCTTGGACCAGGATGATGTTGTCCTGGATTTGTCTGCCCTGTATAAAGCCCCCCTGATTCTTCGGGATGATCCTTGGAAGGATTTTTTTTAGTCTGTTCGCGATAACTTTGGTGATGATTTTATAGCCTGTGTTGCAGAGCGAGATGGGCCGGTATCTGGAGAAGTTGAGGGCTCCTTTTTCTTTAGGAATTAAAGCCAGAAAAGACAAGTTTGTGCTTCCTCCAATTTTGCTGCAATGCTGGGATTTCCTCACCATTTTGATCAAGTCTTTCTGGATGATGTCCCAACAGGCTATGAAGAATCTTGCCGTAAAGCCATCTGGTCCGGGAGCTTTGTCCGGATTCATTCCGTGGATAGCTTCTCTTATCTCCTCAATCGTTATGGGGGCCTTAAGCCTGTGATTTTCTTCCTCGTTGATGATCATAGGAATTTCAAAGAGAGGGTATCGGTACAGGAGGGGGGGCGCGTCCATATCTTCAGTGAACAGATCTTTAAAAAAGGAGTGAGCTGCAGACTTTATCTCCTCAAATTTTCTGATCACGTGATCCTGGAAGTGAATTTCTCTGATGTTGTTCTAATTTTTCCTTGCTTCTGCCTGTTTATGAAAGAAGGAGGTGTTTTTATCGCCCTCTTGCAGCCAAAGGCAGCGCGCTTTCATTCTCCAGTACTGCTCCTCTCTCCTCAGCGTTGAATGAAGAGCCTTTTGGAGATCGATTTCCTGGTTGAGAAGCTCCGCTGTGATCGTGGACTCCTCCATGAGCATTTGGTGGTTTCTGAGAGCACATTGGGCATGCAGTCTTCCCGAAATTGGAGATGGCTGGGACTTTGCCCAGGATTTCAGCGCCACTTTCAGTCTACGTAGCTTCTCCTCCCATATGTAGAACGAAGAGCCAGAGACTGCTTTTTTCCACGTTTCTGTTACCAGATCTAAGAACCCGTCCATGGTGACCCAGAGTGGGCTGAAGCGGAAGGGGATGGGCCCCAACTTTTCTTCGGAGGTTAGGGCCAATGAGATAGGCTTGTGATCAGAAGTGCATGCCTGCAAGATTTCTGAGTTGGCAAATAGACAAAGCGTGAGAAAGGACAAGTGAACTAAGAACCTATCCAGACGGGCAGCAATATGGCTCGGCCCAACTCTTTTATTAGACCACGTGAATTTGCCTCTGCTGGGTTTGATATCCGCTAGATCCCAGCCATAAATGATGTCTTCAACCCACTCCCTCGCCGGATCTCTTACGGGGGAGCCTCCTTTCTTTTCCGAAAGAGCTAGGGTGACATTCAAGTCTCCAGCGAGCACCAGATTGTCGTGTTGGTTGGCTGAAAGGAACATCGAGAGAGAGTCCCAGCAGTCTCTCTTTTCTGCCAGGAGAACAGGGGCGTAGATGTTGAAGAGGGAGATTTGTTGTCCCGAGTCTCTATGCTGCAGCTTAGTGAAGATCCAATGGGTAGTGTCATATTCTTCGGTCAAGTCAAACATGGAGGAGTTCCAGAAGGTAGCTATCCCTCCTGAGGCTCCTCTTGAGCTGATTGCTCTGCCTTCTCCTTTTTTCCAGAACTTTTTGCCCGCCTGGATGGTCTCAGGCGCCTCCATCTTCGTTTCCTGGATCAGAAGGATCTCTGGTGTGTTCATTCGGACAAGGTCTTTGATTGCTTCTTCTTTGGTCTTGCTTGCCATCCCTCTGCAATTCCAGGAGACGAATATCATTGGGGTCAAAAGGAGGGGGGGGTGGCTCCTTTCGGAGCCCTGCCTTTCTTTGAGGATCTGGTTTCTATCATGTCCGGGATGGTTTGCTGGACTCCTGCCGTGACATCTCTATACGATATTTCCTCTCTTTTTTTGCGATCTGGCTTCCTTCCTCTTGGGTTCCTTTCAGGAGTTCCAACCGAGCTGATGGTCTCAGTAGCCCCCCCATCTGATTCAACTCCCGTTCCGGAGTCTACAATGGTGTTTTCTTCGTCAGATTTCAGCGCTTCTTTAGCTATTGGATCATTATTTTCCCTGGCTGGGTTTTCTGAGGAGCCTGCAGATTGCGTTGCTATCTCTATACATTCCTTTTCCGGTTCGATGGGAGTATTAGTATCTTTTGCCTGGGGCTCGTTTGGCGCATTCTCTTTTGCCTGAGGATGGATCTGCGGGTGGTCAGGTCTTGTCTCTTTGGATTTAGAGGTTGGCTTGTTTCTCTTGACCTTATGCCAACCTTCAGCTTCTTCCTTGTCCATTGATTGATTTTTTGGACAATTCCTCTGAAAGTGTCCGTGCTCCTGGCAGAGTCTGCATTTGAACGGAAGGTGTTCGTAATCCACTTTCTGGAAATGGGTCTAGGTGCCAACCTTTAGCTTCACTGCCTCTGGAAGGCCTGCTTCTAGATTCACCTCCACACAGATCCTGGCACAATTGTAGATATTCTTATTATCTGCCTTGTCCACAAATTTTCCTATTCCATTTCCGATTTTCTGCAGAGCTTCGAAGTTCCAGCAGTGGATCGGCAGGTTGGGAAGCCTGACCCAGACCGGCACTTCCTTAGGCAGATCTACAGATGGATCAAAATCAGGGGTCCATCGATTTAGGTACAGGCCTTGGGTTCCCATGAAGTATGGGCCGTTCCGGAAAATGAGATCTTTATCCTCCTTGTCAATGAATTCGAAGAGAAAGTAGCCACTGCTCAGGGGGTAGCAGGTGACTCCATGATTAAGGTGCGGCTTCCAGTTTCTCTGGATCCAGTCGTCGGTAGTCTTTGCTAAAGGCCAGAGGCCCATGAATTGACCTACCAGTCCTCTTTCAGAAAGAGCTAGAGCAATCTTGACCGAGGAAGTCTCAGGCAGGGCGATTTCAGGAATATCAGCGAGTTTTTTTATGAATTTAGGAATCACGGGAGGTGCAGATCTCTTCCCTCCACCAGCGACCAGTCTCCGGAAAGCGTCCAACTATGCAAGAAGGGGGGGAGGGAGGGTCTCCTCGCCCCCAGGGGCGGCCATGGCTGCCAGAAACCCTAGCTCGCGCGCGCAATAGAGACCGCGTCCTCAGGGAGCAGCGATCTCAATCTTTTTCGATTATAATGACACATATGTTAACATTAACACTTTCATTTACTAATTACATCGATAAAGGTTTTAATTGGAAAAAGATTGAGCATATGACGGTCAGCTCTATCACAACCCTTCAATCAAACAAAGATCTAATCATCCAAACTTCCTGTCGATCGTCACGTCCAGGTTGATTGTGTTTGTAAGAATGACATTTGGCCAAGCATATTTCATTAAAATGTTGGTTGAACACATTATTAAATACTCTACCATTTGTAACATTTGGCTCAATATATTTCATTATATTGTTACTCTAGCATAGTTTGGAGACAAAGCATATCAAGCATGGTTGAATCAACCATTAATTCAATTCCCACTATGTACTATGCCACCAAATTATAATGTCTACAGTAACATTAGTTCTTCGCACATTGGGCATGAAAACAATGATATAGAGGTTAGTATGGATGATTCCTACTAATGTCAATATTGTGATGTGATGTTGTGATTTATTTCTCAGTGTTATATTTCCCTGCATATTATAAAAGATATTCATGTGTGGTTATCGGTAAAGATTTTGCATGCACTGTTAGCCCTAGTTTGAATATTAAAGGAAAATTTATGGGAAACAAATTCCAAGATCTCTCAATTTCTTTAATAAAAAATTACGTTAACCATTTTCTCCAAATTAACCAAAACTGCCAAAACTTCAAACCCCAATAACTTCTCCATTCAATGGTCTTTTTTTCGCGAAAGAAGCTTCGTTAGAAGCTCTTGACGATCTCCTTCACCATGTAAGCTTTAATTTACATTCGTAATACTTTAACTTTGATTGACTATGAGACCATTTTTCTCTAAATTAACCAAAACTATTGAAACTTCAAACCTCAATAACTTCTGCATCCGGTGGTCTTTCTTCGTGAAACAAGTGTCATTGGAATGCTCTTGACGAGCTATTTCACCTTGTAAGCTTTAATTTACATTTTGAAGACTTTAACTTTGATCGACTATGAGATGATCCTCCTGGATCACTATCATCAATAATACTCCTCCTTATCAGGTACAAGGTGTTGAAACTTCAAACCTCAATAGCTTCTGCATCCGGTGGTATTTCTTCACGAAATAAGTGTCGCCGGAAATATCTTGACGAGTTCTTTCACCTTGTAAGATTTAATTTAAATTTTGAAGACTTTAACTTTGATCGAATATGAGATGATCCTCCTGGATCACTTTCATTAGTAATACTTCCCCTTATTAGGTACAAAGTGAGAATAATATGGAAGGGATCTAAGTTTGAGCTTTGGATTCTTCTCTAGTAGTTGAGTTTTAATGCCATGCATTTGGTGGTTTTGGTTGACCACTAACCATTTCTCACTTGATCTTATTTCTTCATTGTACTCCCCCTTGAGGTGCAAGAGAGTACCTTTTCTTCTTTCATTTTTGCACTATTCCTCATAAGGTACAAGTGAGTACCAATTCACAATAATCCATAGTCTTGCCCAAATTTGTTATATTCAATAGTTGATTGCAGTTTATTTTCTTTTGTAAATTGATCATTAAAATGTAACTTTACCCATATTTAAACTAGACAAAAAGACTTACACCTGAATGGCACCTCTCCGTCCGACTGCCGACATCCCTCATGTTGGCACACAAAAGGACACTTATGGATAGAGGTTTGCCCAAAACACTATAGCTTGGCTTGTCAGGAAATACATTTTCCCTTCATCCACCTAGTTACTTATCATTTTTGCTATGTTGAGTGGTATTCACGACTCTCCTTATGTACAACTCGCGAGTCATTCGCGAGTCTCGATTGATGCAAGTCGCGAATCTATGTATTCGCGGGTTGCCCTTATACAATGTCGCGAATCATTTGCGGGTTGCTCTACTACATACCCGCGAATGTGTCCCTCAGCATTTAAACATAAAAACACGCGCTAAGTGGAGATTAGTTAAGTCATTTAACTTAATTTCCTTAACTGCTACAACTTCCCCAACCTTCGAGAACTGCCTTATTTCACCCATATAAATACAGGCCTTGGGGAGGGTGTTGGATAGATACACTTGGAGAGCAAAGTTATGCTGGTGGATTGTATACAGAAGTATTTGGAGCAGTGAAACTCAGAATCCTTTGGTTGCAGAGGAGTCCTTGTCTCAGATGTTGGGTTGTAACCTAAACTCTTTCCATTATTGATAATAAAGAGAATGCTTCTTCCATATGTGTTTCATGTCTTGTGGTTTGATAAATGTTTATATTTCAGTATGATATATGATTTGCCTAACCTGCATATATGTATATGAATCATCTTGTACCTGGAAGAGTGTCTCTTGACAGGTGAAAGAGGAGCAACCTTGAAGACTTTGGAAGTGGAGCAGAGCGGAAGAGGATAAGCAAGGATCGACCTTCGTTTAATAAGTAAGTCCTTCTAACCCTCCTATTTCCTATTATGCACTTTAGAAGTCAATTGTCTGCAAGTGTTTGAGTATGTTGGTAACCCCAGACCTATGGTTATTAGGTGCATAATCCTGTATAATAGAACTGGCGACTCCGTTGGGGAAGCCTAGACTGCTGTAGGTCATTTCTGTCTTCCTGACCAGTCTTTGCTTGGAAGTCTGTTTGTGATTTTTTATCCTGGTTCTTACTTGCATCAGCATTTGAAAGTCTTTGGGTTTTTTCTTTGTGTTTGACAAAGTTTTTATACCCATTCGTGGGTTGTCCTTCTGAACAGTCGCGAATACAAGTTGGCATTCGAGGGTTGCTATACTGGACAGTCGCGAGTTGCCCTCATAAACAGTCACGAATACTTCTGGAAATTGGGATTTTTAAGTAAAAGTTTGCTTGTTCTTTTCTTGGTATAATCCTTGTTTTCTGAGAAGATTTTCTTCAAGAATGCTGTAGAGTTTGTCTAAATGCATCAGGTGATCACACTTAGTGCTTTTTGAAAGCCCTTGAGTCTCTTTTGCTTGGTTTATTTACTGTTTGCATACTGAAGTATTTTGGCCTGTTTGGGTTGTCGGTTTAAGTGTCTTAGTCCAGATCAGTGATCAGGGTCTTGGGCTCTATTTTTTCCAGTCTGCTTTCTGACAGTTGTTGGTTGTCACTTGCCCTTGTAAGTCTGCAGTGATTTTTTTCATTGTTTGCACCCAAGCTAGGGTTCCTAGCCTTCCTTTTCGTGGTGTTTTGTTGGTTCTGTCAGCCTGTTTGCTTCAGTTTGTGGCTTTTATACAGTTTATAAGTGTCAAGTTCACTCGAGCATAGTGCATGGTAGATGCATAGTAGATTTTTGAGCATTTTTAAATGTGAAAAGAAAACATTGTTAACCTTTTGCATTGTAATTAATGCATAAGTAGTGTTTGTTTCATTTTAAAAATATAATCTCAAAATATACAAAAAAATATAGGCTTAGTTTCTCTTATCGTTGCATTTAATTCATCAATACATATTTGAAAAATGAAAAGAAGTTTGTTTTATAGTGCTAGTTTGCTTTGAATACACCTTGTCTTTCATTTATTTCTTATTGAGTCAAAACACCATAAAGTATACCACTACATTTCCTCTTGAGTAAGAAACAACCCTCTAAAATAAACGCATAAATTTAAATTTACTAGTAAGTTTTATTTTTAGGGGCCTTTCACCAACTAGCTTAGGCTAGACTTGTGGGCTAGGAAGTGTAAACTTCCCACAAGTTATAAACTCAGACGTAGTGGACCTTTCGTTAGGTAAATCCTTGACTCTATCACTGTATCTGGGAAGCTCCTCTCAAACGGGAGCTAAGCACGAGGCCGTGTGGAGGCTTGGACAGAGGAGATAGCCCTCCGAATCCTTGTCAAAGCGTAACTCAGGACTTTTGCTCATCTAGGGATTCTGTCATAGACAGAGTTTCGGGCTCAGCTACCCTGCCCAGGCGTACGAGTTCGGCTTGCGACTGTCCCCCCAGACTGTTGGTATTGCCAAGGTAGCCTTTAGTCTCTTGTCTTTTAGGGTTCATACCTAGGTAAACTAGAAGGTTATTTCTGGTTCACCTTGAACGGGCTTGGAAGGTAACCCTTGTTGAAAGTGTAGGAGGGCGGTGGGTGATTCCTCTTCTTGTGCCTAAGAACCACTTCAAAGACGCCAAGTAATCGTTCATCAACTTTCTTCGGGAAAGTATATCTTTTTACCCTAGTTTGATTGCTTGAGACTCTAGGATCTTTTTAGTGTATGCTCTGTGGATTTGCTTGCGTTTAGTTGGCCTTAGGGTGTGATTTGTTAAATTTTTAATTCTGGAGGACCAACCTATTAGAAGGTCAAGAAGGTTGAGAAACCTTCCTCCTCTCACCACATTGGAGCCTCCACCTTTACCCCAAAGGTGGAGATTAGACACAGACGGTTCTTTTGAACCAGTAGGGATAAGTGAAGTCCTTGGTGAACCGGAACTGATAGCTAACTGTTTTGATTTTGACACAGTCGAGATAGAAGAATTGCAGACTGACGAGTTTGCAAGAAATTTTAACACCCCCTTGACTAATTTGAACGATCTAGTGATCGTGCAGGTTAGACCTTTTGATTCACCAGTGCTAGGTGTCCCTGCGGGTAGAGTCATGTCTTCTGCGAAAGAAAGTCCATTTGTCTTCACCTCAACCCTTCTGGTTGAAGGGGTACTACCTCCCCCGGCAAGTGCCCCTAGATCTAGTTTTCCTCCTACACCTTTGACTCCAGCGAGCCGGGTGGTTCAACCACCGGTTCACTCAAACATAGGAGGTACTTCTGGTGACATGGTTACTGGGATCCCCAGTATACCTACCATTCCTTCTTCCTTCCCTTACACTACCCAGAGTGGTCCGGTAGGATCCTCGGCCTTTGTCCAAGGATTCCTTTGGAATGGGAGGCACATTCCCCCATCTAGTCCATACGTTGGTCCATCTCCTTCATATGTAGGAGTGCAGTTTGGGAGCAACACCTCTTACAGGAAAAGCTTCCAAACCCCTATTTTGGTCCCATACATGAGCTCTCCCTTCTCTTTGTTTAGCGGAGGGATACCTGCTCCGGTCTTTCAGACCCCAGCTTCTATGGGGACGGCCCAAACCACTTACACTGCACCTCCCATCCAAAATCCTGTGGCCTGCGGATGGAATCCGTTTCAAAGCAACCTTCCCACTTCACAACCGGTGTCAGGGGGCAACCCCACTTTTACCTATGGGCATTCAGGAGCAGGACCCTCTAATCCCCAAGCTGGCACATCTAGTGCACCGGTTAGGCCCAAACTTCCTTTTCTGGCAACTTTGAACTTGCCAGACTTATAAAAGTTGATGAATGACCTGGTGAGGCATGACCCCTTGTGGCCACCTGTTCCCACCAAATTGCCCTCGGACATCCCTAAGTTCGAAGGTAAAGCTGGTGAAGATCCTGGGGCTCATGCCACCACCTTCCATTTATGGTGTTCTTCCAATTCGCTGAATGAAGATTCAGTGAGATTGAGGCTGTTCCAGAGGACCTTGACAGGCACTGTGGCAAAATGGTACATTGAGTTGCCTTCTCCTGCTTTTAGTAGTTTCTGGGACTTGGCTAGTGCTTTACTTAGCCACTTTCAGCTTCCGGTCCGATAAGATTTCGGAACGGACTTGTTGTCTATTTTTAGACAAAACAAGGCTACCCACATCTTGGATCATATCCAAGAGTGGAGGAGGCGAAAGAGCCTTATCAAAGCCACCATTCCTCCTGAGTTTCTATTAGAGTGGTTCCTTAAATCACTGTTGCCATACATATCTAAGGACGTTTCCACATCAGGAGTAACATGTGAAGAAGAAGCCATACTCAGGGCCCAGCAGTTGAACTTGATTTATTCACAGTCTGGGATATTATATGAGATCATCCCTAAGGCACCGAGGCCTTCGCATGACGCGGAGAAGCCTAAGCCTGGACCCCATGCCGATGGTGTGGTTGGATCCGTTGACTCTCCCACTGTAGAGTCTTTGACAAAACAACTTCACCAATTGTCTGTCAAATAGTATACGACGGAGGCAGCAAAGGCTTCCCCCTCTCCCCAAAATGCAAATGTTTTTGCACAAACTTCTCAGAAGGGCAATCAGCAGCCTGACGGGAAGAAGAAGAAAGGTAAGAAAGGAGAGGGAAACCAAAACAATCCAAAACACGCGAACAATGCTGATGGGGGCAAAAAAGAAAAGAAGAAAGTCAAGTTCCCTTGTAAGTTGTGCCAAGGGGACCACCTTACTCATCTTTGTCCCCTTATGGATCAAGCTCAGAAGCTGCTCAAAGTTTAACCACCGGCTGTCCTGAAGGATCCTTTTCCCCAAGGACAGAATTCTGCTTCAACTTCTACCGTAGCAGGGGGCACTCAAACTACCCCTGACCCTAATTATATCAACATGGTTCGATCCTCGACTTTGTTACAAACCAGGAACAAAAACTATGAGAAAGAGACTCCAGAGATGGGTAAAGCTGTAGGTGAACCTTCCAACCCTCTCGCTATAGAGAAACCTGCGGAAATAATGCCAAAGATACCCAAAGGTGTCGTTAAGAAGACTTTGCATAACCCAAATGCTAGGGCTTCCTCCAACTACTCTGTGGTTGAAGACTTGGCTCAGACCCCGTGTGCAATATCAGCTTTGGAGGTGCTACAGAGTTGTCCTGCTCAGCGGGATGCCCTCTTAGCAGCTTTAGGTAGCATGGACTCTTCGAGTCTCACGGTGAAGTTTCATTTGTCAGATGTCAAAATTCGCCTGCTTTACCATGTAGCCCTATCAATAGATGTAGTCCATGGTGGTAAGACCATTGGAAGGGCAGTTGTTGATGAGGGAGCCTCTACATGTGTTATGTCCCTGGCCTGTTGGAAAGCTCTTGGATCCCAAGAGCTAGTCCCATCAAACACTTTACTTACTACTTTTGATGGAAGGTCTTTCCGTCCACATGGTATCTTGCCAGCTTTTGAGATTAAGTTGGCAGGCAAAGCAGTGTCTGTTGAAGTTGAAGTGATTGATGCTCCCTTGGACTACAATTTGCTTCTGGGTAGGAATTGGACTTATGCAATGTCTGCTGTTGCATCGGCTGTTTTTCGTGTCGTGGTTTTTCCACATGAGGGCAAGTTGGTTACTGTTGACCAACTTGTTTTTCTCGAAAAGGCCGTTTAGAGTCTAAGGAATCCACTGTGCCATTGGTTGATCAGGCCAAACCTGCTGCACAGAGCTTGGGGGCTGGAATGTACGCGTCATTGATGGGCACATTTGATTTTCCAGCCCCGGTTAACTATATCGGTTCTACTAGTGTGGGGAAGTCCATCGCTACGATGGTCGATAGGACTGATCCTTGGGTTCTCCCAACTCCCCATGAACCGAAAGTGCCCTTACCGGCAGTGGAGGTGGCGTATCAAGCTATCACTCAAGCCACTGTTGATCCCTTTCCAGATCCTCTAGCAGTCTCGGACGATCTGGAAGAGGTCTATTTGCCCGGATGGGCGGAAAACTCTTTGCATTCTATAGATTGCTTAGATACTGTTTTACCTTCCGATGAAGCTATTCTGGAAGCAATGAGTGGGCGTGATAAGATATGTGAGGATCTTCATCATCGATCCTATTTCCTTCCAGAGCTAAGCAGAATAGAAAACCAAGAGTTTCATGTGAGACTGTCTGGAGATGTTGATACACCTATCAACCCTTTGCCTAGGGAAGGAGTGTTTGCCGAGGGGAATATGGCAAACATTTCCGCCACTATACCCATCAACATCTCTGTAAACCCAGATGTCATGGAAAACATCTATATAGGTGCAAACTACTCTCCGGAGGAGATTGCTATCTACACTGCCCTTTTTAAGGAATTCCGCGATATCTTTGCCTGGTCATATGAGGAGATGCCAGGCATAGATCCATCTATTGTTCAACATGAAATCCGAACCTATCCTGATGCAAAGCCAGTTCGACAGAAATTAAGACCCGTGAACCCGCGTAAAGCGGCAGCTGTGAAGGCAGAGGTTGAAAAGCTGTTGAAAGCAGGTTTTATATATCCCATAGCTTTGACTGAATGGGTGTCTAACCCTCTTCTTGTTGACAAAAAGCAAGGGACTATTCGCGTTTGTACAAACTTTAGAGACCTTAATAAAGCCCGTCCTAAGGACAACTACCCCACACCATTTATTGATCAGATTATAGATGCATGTGCGGGAAGTGAGGTGTTCTCGTTTATGGATGGTTTCTCCGCCTACAATCAAATCCAAATCAAACCAGAAGACCAACATAAAACTGCTTTCATTTGCCCTTGGGGTACATTTGCGTATAAGAAAATGCCCTTTGGATTGAAAAATGCTGGGGCAACCTTTCAACGAGCCATGAACTTTGATTTTCGCGACATTGAAGCCATTGTCGAGCCATACCTTGATGATCTGCCCGCACATTCTCGCAAGAGGATCTAACATCCAGATCATTTACGGTTGATCTTTGAGAGATGCAGATACTATAAAATTCTCTTGAATCCCCATAAGTGTGTATTCTGCGTCGAGTCAGGAAGATTACTCGGATTCATTGTCTCTAGTAGAGGCATCCAGGTGGATCCTTTGAAAGTTGAGGCCATTGTAAATATGCCTCCTCCTCGTTCTCTCAGGCAACTTCAGAGCCTGCAAGGAAAGTCTAACTTCCTTCGACGTTTTATCGTTAATTATGCCAAGATCACTAAAGGTTTCATGCGCTTGCTCAAACAGGACACCCCATTTGTATGGGATGAAACCGCACAACTTGCGTTCGAGGCATTGAAAAAAGCTTTGTTGTTGGCACCTTTATTACGCCCACCAGATTATTCTAGGGATTTTATATTGTATCTGGCCGTGTCGGAGTCGACCATTGGGGTAGTACTAGTTCAAGAGGACGATAAGCTCGTTGAGCATGTCGTTTATTACCTTAGCCGTGCTTTGGTTGGACCTGAGCTTAAGTACTCCCACGTCAAGAAGTTGGCCTTAGCAGCTGTTTATGCTGTACAGAGGTTACGGCACTACATCTTACTAAGGACCACCACTGTAGTGGCGGATGCGAATCCTTTCCAATATGTTTTATCCCTACACATCGTTGGGGGAAAATTTAACAAATGGATAATCATTCTCCAAGAGTTTGACTTGGTTTTCCAATCCGCTAAGTCTAAAAAGTCCTTAGTTTTTGCTGAGCTTATAGCAGAATTCCCTACGAAGAAAATGTAGTGATTGAGGATGACTCATTCCCAGATGAGCACATCTTCCTGATATCCACCTCTGATCCTTGGTACGGAGATATTCTTATATATCTCTAGACTTTGAAGTATCCTGCCGCTTACTCTAGGGAGGACCGACGTAAGTTACTCCTTCATGTTAAAAACTACCTCATTATAGGAGATACTTTATATCGACGAGGCCCTAGATTGCGTCTTGCGTCGCTGCCTTACTCATGAGGAAGCAGAGATTGTCCTAAATGATTCCCATAGTGGAGCGTGTGGGGGTCATTTATCTAGGTTAGCAACGGCCCAGAAAATATTGCGTGCCAGTTATTTCTGGCCCACGATCTTTAAAGATTGTGTGGAAGCAGTGAAGCGCTGTCATCCGTGTCATCTTTACACCAGGAAAGTGCTGTCACATCCTGCTCCCTTATTTCCCGTCGTCTCGGTAGGCCCCTTCATGAAATGGGGGATCGATTACGTGACATGCAACCCAACCTCGGCTAGGGGGCATAAATACATCATTGTCGCTGTGGACTATTTTACGAAATGGACAGAGGCAATGCCTACTTTTAAAGTCGACGGGGAAACAACAACTTTCTTCGTTTTCAATCAGATTATTGCAAGGTTTGGTATTCCCAAAGTGATTGTCACTGACCATGGCAGTCATTTTCAAAATAACATGATGACAGAACTGACCACCATGCTCGGATTTCGACAAGAACATTCTTCTCCATACTATCTGCAAGCAAATGGCCAGGTTGAGGCTGTAAACAAGACTTTAAAAACTATCCTTAAACGTACTATTGATGCAGCCCGCTCCAATTGGCACATCATGTTATATCCTGCTCTTTGGGCTTATCTAACCAATGTAAAAACTGCTACGGGTTTTTCCCCCTTCCAACTCGTTCACGGGGTGGAAGCTATTACTCTGATTGAATGCGAAATCCCATCTTTGCAGATAGCTATTCATGTGTTACCTGATACGACTAAGCTTGAAGAACGTCTGGTACATTTAGAACACCTTGATGAACAGCGTAGAGATGCGCTGACTGCTAATCAGGCTCATAAAAATAGGGTTAAAGCTCAATATGATAAATCGGTCAAACCTAGGGTTTTCTCTGAAGGGAAACTTGTCTTGCTCTGGGACCAAGATAAAAAACCTCTGGGGGCAGGGAAATTCAAGGCTATGTGGTTAGGACCCTATATCGTGTCGAAAGTATTAAGTAAAGGCGCATATGAATTAGTGGATTATGATGGGAATAAGCTGCCTGAGCCTAGAAATGGGCTCTACCTGAAGAAGTACTACGCTTAGGCTTAGCACTTTTTCTTGTATATTAGTGTATGTATTTTTATGTACATTAGGTTGTCAGTTTTGTTTTTTATACTATATGCTGGTTGTTGCAGATGTCTTCCGAATTGTATGTAGGTTTCGCTGATGGCGCCAACCGTCACACTTGTAACTTGGCTTCGGCAGCATGGGTTATCTATTCTCCCTCAGGACAGCTTGTTACCGCGGGAGGCGCTTGTCTAGGTCCTGCTTCTAATAATGTTGCTGAATATAGGGCCGTTATTGAGCTCGTATGGGATGCTTTGTCACGTGGCATTACTCAGCTTGAGGTCCGTTTGGATTCTCAGTTGGTAGTTTCCCAGCTCAATCGAGCTTATCAGGTACGAAATCCTACCTTATTACGTCAGTTCATGCAAATTCGTTTATTGGAAAGACATTTTGAAGCTATTACTTTCAATCA
The DNA here is from genome assembly GCA_001517045.1 of Pseudotsuga menziesii. Classification (NCBI taxonomy): domain Eukaryota; kingdom Viridiplantae; phylum Streptophyta; class Pinopsida; order Pinales; family Pinaceae; genus Pseudotsuga; species Pseudotsuga menziesii. The sequence goes on from LPNX010066574.1 coordinate 224,827, forward strand.
TATTCCACGAAACCAAAATTCATTAACTGATGCATATGCAAATTACATTTTAGATTGGCATCTCACACACATTTTATAAAATATACAGCAAACATATAAGAAACACTTGTAAATAAACTGACAACCAAAACACACACACACACACACACATATATATATATATGTAAAATATCTGTCCTAGATAGGTCGAGTCTGATCTGTAGATCTCGTCATATACAAAATATACAAGAATGCGGATCATCATCCATCAAAATGCCCTAGAACTAAGCCTGGCCGCTCTAGCCACTAGGAGCTCCTTGGTCCCCATGATCTCTATGCATCCTGGCTTCCTCGGCCTCGACAGCCTCCACCGCATCTCTGTATACAAGTACTGCTCTAGCTACTCACCTGAACAGACGTAGCCATACCGGTGGAACCCCTACTACAAACTCATGCATGGCTGTAGGTATATGCTCAATCCATATCGTAGGTACTCGCTGGGTCAGCGTGGCCAGCTTCCCCTCTAGTACCTGGATCAATCCTGGGTCTCCCCCTACAACCAGTCGCACGAACATACGAGGACGCCCTTCAGGGCGAACTTGTCCAATATCTGCATTTTGACACATGAATAGGGTTAAGACTTGTACATATGTATATTTTCTATCATTGGAAAATTCATAAAAATTTGAAAATGATATAAAAATTTAAAAATGACTTACCCATCTCTTCCCATGCTCCTCCTGGAAGGAGGACAAGGTCGGGGTCACCTCGGAAATCCATCCCGGCGTATGGAAACTGCTCCAACACCGGCAGCTGTCGTTCCGACCATATATAAAAGTCATCATCGTAAACGCTGTGTACTATATCTCCTCCTCCTTGACAGAGGAAGATGTCTCCCCACCGGCTCAGCCTCGGCTGACGTGGATGCCTGACCTGTAGTGGTATAGCAAGGCTCATGGTTGGTACTCTCTCGAAGAAGAACGCCACTAGTATGCTGGCATAGCCAAAATTCTTGCGTCTTCCTCTCTTGCAGTCGGATAGTTGCCTCTTCATGATGAGGAGCACTCCCGAGCACCAATCATAGAGAGCACCTCTAAAGCAATCAAATGCCACCCTCATTTGATTCCTGGTGGCCATATGTAACCCTGCGGATCCTGCAAGTCTCACAATGGTACTAGCTAATACCTGGAGAGTGAAATCCTGGATGTCTGCAATAAGAACGCTACTTCCCTTCTTTTGAGTACCTGGTGTACAGAATATGTCAACATAGTTTTGGACACTCAAGGGGTCTCCGCCCCTACCAGTGCCCTCCAAGTTCATCGGTGCTCCCCGTTGTGATAACCCGGTAATGAAATATATATCTTCCACGGTAAGCTCTAAGGTCTCACCTTGAAGATTGAACATCCCCAAGTCATGATCCCAGTAATTGACCATGAATTCTAGTAAGCGGACATTTGCCCACATGGGCGATGTACAAAAGAATTTCAACAACCCACATGTCCTCAATGCTTGGATGGTGGGCACGCTTTGGAGCGCCGCATGATCCATTATTTCATGTTCCCTCTCTCTCCACTCCAGCACCATATTTTCCCTGGAAAATATGAATAATTTGGTTCAGTATTTCATCATAAAAAATTAAAAAAATTTGCATATTTTTGAGTTTTTTCCCATCACGCAGCATTCGCGACTGTCTAATTAGGCAGGACGCGAGTCATTCGTGGCTGTCTAGTTAGACAACCCACGAATGAAACGCGTATTCACGACTTTCATGCCTAGCAACCCACGAAGGCGCACTGATGTAGTTTGGGATGATGAAAAATGTTGAATTCACCATTAAATTTAACATTTGTTTGGATCAAATTGATGAGCTTAGGGTGTAGAATTACCTGAAGCTGACGGATTCTGATTCTGATGGTCCAATTGTCCACGATAATCGATCAAAGGTAGAGGGTAAACTTTCCTTTTTGGTTCAAAAAGTTCAAATGGTGAGAAATGTTTTAATTTTCAAACTATTTATAGAAATAATATTTCATAAAGTGGGTTCTTTTATATAGTTTGAAATGTCAATTAACTAATATCACCCTCTTTGTGCCTTGGAACTGGTTTATCAACTTTTACAAAGTGTTGGTACTTCTATAGGGTGGTTTCGCTATTTCCAACACATGTTGGCATCTTATCACTCCACATTAACCTTAGTATTCAACATTTTGCCATAGACTATGGTATTCTAAGCCATTAGTCCCTTGTTTCTAGCATTGTTCTTCCGTGGCTAGGGTCCTTATTTCATGAGTATCATCTTTATATGCCCTCGCCATTCTTTGGTACTCATGCCGTCACTGTTTCAGGCCCAGGGGTTTCCTCGTAGCTATTTTTCACGCCAAATAGAGCTTCTTATGAACCTCTTTTTACAAGCTATCCCTTTATAGGACTCCCGACCCTTATGGAGTTTCTTTAGTCCTAGGTCTGACTCCTTCAAAACAGACTTGACTGCCGGGTTATCTCGCCCGTTCAAGCTCGTTAAGAATATGTGAACGGGCATCCGCATTGGTGGTAGGTTATCTCTTTCTTGGACCATGCGGGATAATACGAGAAAGGATCACTCTCTTTTCTTTTGAATTGAGAAGAGTATTCTCAGGTATAGGTTTATCACTTTTCCGGACCTGAGGGACTAAATTTACGGAAAAGGAACACCCGGTTTGAGCTTAGCTTTATCTTTTTCGTGCTCTGGACCCAAACATGAAAAAGATTCCGAGTGTACTTTGTGTCTTTGTCATGCTCGTTAAACACTCAAGAACAAAGCAACGAGTTTATTGTTGTAAGCCCCATTTCTCGTAACCAAATGGATCTTTCCGAGTGATCTTGCTTTCCTTCACACTCGTAAAACTCAAGCTATTTTATGCTGTTCTAGAAGGAGCGTTGGGTAGGTGGTAATTTAACCTTTTTCGGACCTTCCCGACTAAGTACGAAAAAGGTTCACCTTTTCTTCTTCGGAAGTTAAGAGAGTTCTTCTGTGGTTTGTTTTATACTTTTTCGGCCTCAAGAGACTAAATTGGACGAAAAAGGACCCCCCTTGGAGTCTTCTTTGGAGTTTTCAGACTCTCTAAATGTGAAAACACCGGCTGAGCATGTACTAGTTCGGGCTCATTAAATCCACGAATCAGTGATACTATCAAGCATTATTTTCCCATCTCTTCAAGCTTGTTAAAAAATGAAGAGGGAACCGAGTTGACTTTCCTGGACTCGTTAAAACTTAACAGGGAAGGTAAGGAAGAAGTTTTCTCTTGTTTTCAGTAATGGCAGCATGTCATCCTTGAACATAGCACTCTTTGTTTTCCGATATCCATGTTTTAGTGTCCATTTTTTGTTCAGCTATCACTTTGAGTTTCTGACTCCTCCTCTTGTCCATTATACCTGGGGAATCTGATCATGTCTCCTACATGACAGATAAGTCTAGTTGTTCTATCTATCTGTTGTACACTGCCTTGGGTCATCTCTGTGTTGTGCTCACTGTTCAAGGACTCTTCCCAATGTTTGATCTATAGCCTGATGCCATCACTGTTATATCTGTTATCTATCTACTTGTGTCTCCCTTCTTTTGCCCAGTTCCTAGTCACTCTTGTGATCCGTTGGAGGATCTACTGCCTTCCTTATCACAGTATGGTTCCGTTTCAGCACTTCCTGATGATGAAGCCCTAGAGTTTTGACGATCGTACCTTAGGATTCACTTTCATTATTGGTGAATTCCTTTGCTTCAGTTGTCAATTATCACCTATTGGTTGACAAACTGTTGAATCCTCTCCATGTTCGACTTCAGCTTACCCTTATTCACATGGCTTGGATTGTACTGGTTCTTTGGGATCCTTTATGAAGACCTTAGTTCCTCACTACGAACTAAGTTGCGCAAGACTATGTTCTATTCTGATATCCAGCTTCCAGATCTTTGAAGACTCATCATTATTGTATTGTGGCTTCAATCCACCTTTGTAATATACGTGGTTTTACCCGTATCATATGATGTACTCAAATATTGTAAAGGAGCTAGTGTTCCAGTAAATTGAACATAGCATCCTCAGATGTAACTTTGTATATGACATTACTATGTATTTGTTTCAGGTGCTCTCTCTGCTCCATTGGATCTCTGACTTTCTCCAGAGTTAAAGATTATAATGTATTTCGGCCATCGTTCCCCTCTGACCTCACACATTAGGGGGCATCTGTTATACACCTGAATGGCACCTCTCCGTCCGACTGCCGACATCCCTCATGTTGGCACACAAAAGGACACTTATGGATAGAGGTTTGCCCAAAACACTATAGCTTGGCTTGTCATGAAATACATTTTCCCTTCATCCACCTAGTTACTTTGCCATTTTTGCTATGTTGAGTGGTATTCGCGACTCTCCTTATGTACAACTCGCGAGTCATTCGCGAGTCTCGGTTGATGCAAGTCACGAATCTATGTATTCGCGGGTTGCCCTTATACAATGTCGCGAATCATTCATGGGTTGCTCTACTACATACCCGCGAATGTGTCCCTCAGCATTTAAACATAAAAACACGCGCTAAGTGGAGATTAGTTAAGTCATTTAACTTAATTTCCTTAACTGCTACAACTTCCCCAACCTTCGAGAACTGCCTTATTTCACCCATATAAATACAGGCCTTGGGGAGGGTGTTGGATAGATACACTTGGAGAACAAAGTTATGCTAGTGGATTGTATACAGAAGTCTTTGGAGCAGTGAAACTCAGAATCCTTTGGTTGCAGAGGAGTCCTTGTCTCAGATGTTGGGTTGTAACCTAAACTCTTTCCATTATTGATAATAAAGAGAATGCTTCTTCCATATGTGTTTCATGTCTTGTGGTTTGATAAATGTTTATATTTCAGTATGATATATGATTTGCCTAACCTGCATATATGTATATGAATCATCTTGTACGTGGAAGAGTGTCTCTTGACAGGTGAAAGAGGAGCAACCTTGAAGACTTTGGAAGTGGAGCAGAGCAGAAGAGGATAAGCAAGGATCGACCTTCGTTTAATAAGTAAGTCCTTCTAACCCTCCTATTTCCTATTATGCACTTTAGAAGTCAATTGTCTGCAAGTGTTTGAGTATGTTGGTAACCCCAGACCTATGGTTATTAGGTGCATAATCCTGTACAACACTCATCTACTTCAAGCATATCCTCACAGTGTTGGGGAGTCACCTCCCTAAGATATGTGTCAATATCTACAAAACAACATACACCAATAATTAGATAGTTTAATAAATAATTAGACGATTTAAAGGATTTGTCACAATTGCAACTATGTTAATAAAAACATAACACTAATATTGCCTATGTCATCTAGTGGCTCATCTTGGGTAAATATTGCCTCTGTCATCAAGTGGCTCATCTTGGGTAAATATTGTCTCTGTCATCTAGTGTCCATTCCAACCCTACATATGGGTACTCCACAAGATACATGGTATGGTCATCTATATTGACAAACATGTCCAATACATCTGGACCGATCTCATAGATTAAAACTCTAACTAGCGCCACATGTACATATGTGCATCAATCCTCAACCTAGGGGGGAGGTACATATTGATGAACATATGCAAGTTGGGTCTCTCATGCAACATATATGTTAAATGCTCATTTTTATGTATAAATAATCAAAATAAATGTTTTTTCCCATATGCATATGAAATGGTCTCAATATAGGACTACTAAATCTGAAATAATCACTTGATATTTGAAAGTATTGTCCTCAAACAAAAGAAATGTAAATATAACGTTAATTTTTTTGAATAAGCATCATTAAATTTTCTGCCAAGCTATATATGGAATGGTCTCATATGTGACACTCCAAAGCACATATATTTCATTTATTAATAATTAAAATATTTTATTTTTCAAAATCATTGTTTAATAGAACTGGTGCACCATTAAAACTTTGAAAAACTTATTATGGTGCTTATTACATACATAACACTGTACATTTTGCAACATAAAAAAAATACTGCACCAATAATTGTATGGGATTTTAATTTTTGTTATTCTTTCAATTAGGGGAATTGGTAACATCGGTGCTTAAATCAAATAAGAGCACCATACACAATGCGAAGGTGCTTATTTACATAAAGCACATCATAAACGGTGCAACATAAAAAGTATACTGGATCGTTAATGGTGCATGGATATTTATTATTTGTTATTGATGGTGCGCCTAAATATATTAACGCAACGAATCGGTGCATGCCTACATAAAAAGAGCACTGACATAATCATACTATTTTAAAAATTGATTAATGGCGTGTTAATAATACATAGATGCACTGCTAACGTTGCACACATTTTACAGAACACGTTGCCCAATCAGGTTATTATGTAATCGATACATTGCCGTTGCAGGTTATTATGTAATCGATACATTGTTGACATGTATTAGTTTGGGTTTGACTAATTTAAATTTAAACATTTTACAAAGTTTAACCTTGAAATATTATTTATATATTTTTTTAAATTTATAAAAAATAATTTATATATAATGTTGTTGGTTTACAACAATAAAGTCTTATTTAGTAATGATTATTTGTCATAAATCTCATGGCATAGACGTACTCATGCACTTAATGCAATTATCTGTCATTGCTGAGGGGGCAAAATCATTATTGATTTAATCAGTTTTTCGGCCTTCTCGTGGTCTTCGCCTATCTCTTGCCTTGGCCTACTAAAACCAAAATCTTGTAAAATGCATTAACTATTTATACAAAAAGTGTATTAATTGTCAAATGGATGTAGCTTGGGTGGTTGGGAAGAATGAATGTTACCCTCCCCACCCAGGTTCTACTCTTGTAAGTGACATGATGCTCTTGTGGAGCCCTTTGTAATAAATGTTGTGAATGATGAGCTGGCCATACCTTGATTCAGTTTGAATATTAGGTATTGGGATTTTCCATGGAGTAGCCCTCTAACAAATGATGAATCACATTTTCTGAAAACAAAGTGTATTAATAATTATATATTAATACTTATCTCCAAAAATGTTACAGAACCCGCAACGAAAGCCCATCTGATTTGGGAAAGATATTGAGTGGCCAATCAGACTTTTGATGGGTTTGAAAATGGATTTTATGTATTGATGGTGGTAAATCTCTCAGGTGGTTACCCTTCAGGCATGCTTGTTTGCAATCTTGGGCTCTTTCACACGCTTCTACTCCAAAAACTAAGAAGCTCGCACTTTTTCTTAATTGTTGTACATTTTCTGTATATTGATAAATTTACTTTTCACTTTATGAAGAAACAAAATCAAAACATGATATAACATGCCAAAATATAACAAGGAATAAACTTTAAATCATATTTATTGTGGTTATGTACATGTAAATTGTAATTAGACTCATTTATCATACTCATAATTTTCAAATTTTCAAAGTTTTTGTATAAAAATTTAGTACATAATTATTGTGGTACCTGCTATATTATTTTTAGTTTAAAAATTTTAAATAAATTATATTTACTATGTAATATAATAGAAACATAAAAGGGGTGGCAGGTGCGGGGGATCCTTCTGGATCCCGGAGGACAAATTGAACAAACCTTCGCTTAGGGTCTTGGCCATAGGACCAACAACGAGGCTGAGTGGTTGGCTCTGCTTCAGGGAATGGAAATCCTAGCTAACACTGATCTCTCAAGGATAGCGATATTTGGAGACTCAAGACATGCAATATATAAAATGCTCAATGGATACACCACCGGCTCTATAAAGTGTCGACGGCTGATAAAATCATACAGCCTATCTAAACACTATGAATTCTATCACATCCTTAGTACAAATAATGTTACAGCTGATGCCTTGGCTAATGAAGGGCCCTCCCTACCCCAAGGTCATTATTGCCTTAATGGTTTAGACACACACCCCAAATCCATTCTCTAATGAACTTGTGGGATAAAAGACTTGAATTTCGTTGCATTGAACCCATTCTTATGGATTTTTGTGAAGGCTCTAAAGCTTTAACGCGTCGTCCTTCAGCTCTCCTTCACACTGCCGCGTGGTTCCCACTCCTCACAGGCCTCTCCTCGATACTCAATGCTTTTATGAACCATCTCCCTTAGTGTAAATGCTCCTGCAAATCGCACGCTCTAGGTCCTTTCAACCTCTTCATTATGTCTTCCTCCCGAAGTTTTCCTCACCCCCAAGCTCCATTTGGTAATGGTGTGCTCTCCTCTCGCTCTGTGTTTTCTCCATAGAGGACTTTGCTGGATATCATCTCAGGCGTAGACGAGGGCATACTTCAGGGGATTTCGTGGGAGACTTTGCCTCTTACCAGGGTTTTTGTCAAGGAAAGGTTGGATCTAGTCGCTTTCTTTACCTGCTACTGCTCTCCCCAAGCCGACGGTCCTCAGTGGCGTTCGAACTGTGGTGCTGGGCTCAGTATTCTCGTTGATGGTCAGTCTTTCATAGCAGGTAGCAATTCGATCTTTGGATGTAACTGTTCTGGGTGGAAGGAAGGAGCAATCGGTACTCTCTCCTGTCGAAGCAAGAAAGAACGTGACTCTCTCCTGCAGGAATTTAGCACTCTCAACTTTGTTCTTGGTAGTTTCTCTTGTGGTGAGCAGGTTCAAGAGCTCGAAGGTGCAGTAAGGGGTCTCCATGGTAATTTCTCCAGATTAGCTCTTACCATTCACAATCCCAGACAAGGCAGAATGGACCAAGCAAATGAGAACACTAGTCTTGCTGACTTGAAGAAAAATCTCAGGCATTTGTATGAAATGATGGCTATTGGCATTATGGACAACAAGGAAATTGCCCAAGAGGTAAAGAATATGGGGGAGGTGGTTAGTTACACCTCTTATCAGATAAGCAACCATGACTCCAGGATCGATGATACATAGATGAATCTCAAGGAAATCATGGGCAAGGCGGACAGAATTCAAGAAGACCTCCAACGTTTGGTAAGCATGAACCAAGGTAGTTAGGCAAACGAAAATCCTATAGCAGCAGCTCACCCTATGGAGGAGGAATCGGTTGTTCAGACAATGAAGCACCCAGGCAACTTTTAATGGTTTTTATAGTTTATGTTTTTTTGTCTGTTCCTTAATCAACAGTTTATCAGGGTATATACTACCTCAGTCCTTAGAAGCTATGTAAAAACTTTGTGTGATGTTCTATGGTCATCCTTTTGGCCCAATTTTGTTTTCTCCTTTTTCGAACAGTAAGAACTCTTAGAGATCGCTTTTATGTAATGTATGGCTGTGCACAACCTGTTTAATATCAAACCTTTTTTTTGTTCAGGAAGAAAAAAGCCTATCCTTGTTATTCATTAATATGAATCAAAGGGCATCTATCGTGCCTTCCCTTTGAAGGGATACATACAAAAAAATTCTATGAGGGTCTTTCATCTGAGAATACCATGAGTGAGTCCCAAATCATATGAGTAAGCCCGGGGGAGGACAAACAGTGCACCAACCAAGCGATGTAGCCATAATTAGTAAGGGGAAGTGACCAACTCCATAGTCCATTATCCATAACATTCAGAGAAAACAACCACTGCAGAATTGCTATCGAAAGGTGCCAGCTCTAAAACATTAAAAAGGTGCATACGTAAAAAAGGAGATTCATCTCCTGCACCAAGCTCAAAAGAGATGAAATGTATCATAAGAGGCCAAATGGCCTTCAATAGATTCAGAATAATAACCACAACCAGGAGCCAAAGAAAGGCCAGATTTTGATAGACGATCTGCAAGCTGGTTGTGTTCACAAAAGATATGGCTAAAGGAGAGGAGGTGGAAGCTAGAAATGAGTCTCTTTGTATCCATGCACCAGTGACTAAGAGCTGGTGGATTAAGGGCAGTAATACCTTTTGCCCAGCTGATGATGACCTCAGAGTCACCAAAAATATGCAATTTTGGTATCCCCATAGACAAAGTAACATGCAAAAGAGGCCACAGCGCAATCAATTCAGCTTTGGTATTAATGCATGTCCCCGCCCCCAGAGCAAATTCAAATGAATGGAACTCATTCAAATAGAGACAGAATCCAACCCCACCAATACCGTTAGCAGCTGCCCCATAAAAAAAACCATATGGGGGGACGAGAACAGGCTCAAGTCCAATAACTCTCGGTTTTTTTACTTTTGCAGCAGTAGGCTTGTACAACTTGGAAAGATACACTACTTGCTAGGTAATACTCATAAGAGGTGGATTATTCCCTTTGAATATGGCCCTATTCCTTTCCTTCTAGACAACCCAAAAAGCAAAAAAGGGTAGGTAACAACAGATAGAGTGCTTAGAGAAGCGAGCAATCCAAGTGCTTAGGAAAGTGCTGAGTTTAGCAGAGTGCTGAGGAGGAAGAAAGTGATAAACATCACTCAAATAAATAATGGCATTCTTCCACATAGAGCAATAACTAAATATTTGATGCACGCAATCTTCTCCATTTCCATAGAGAGCACAACAACCAGGTCCAATTGTAGAGCCCCAACTGGGTCTCTTTTAGCTTTTATTTACAGTAAAAAATTCACTTTATATATACAGTTTGAAAATCTATAAATCTGTTTATTCTACTTGTAACAATTTACTGTTAACTGTGCAGGTAGCAAAGATAATACAGCATATAACTTTTAAAATTTAATTAACAGAATTTGCCATAATAATGCTGGAAAATACCTGTAGGTAGCTAGTAGGTCCACCTTTGTTGCTGCCCTTGTTTGTTGTTTTTCTTTGCTTTTCCCTGCAGCCAAAAGTCCTTCCCAAGTTCTGAAACTCAACCAGTCCAAACCAGTCTTGCCACCCTGCCAACTGGCGAGGTCTCGCCGACCACCCAGCTCCAAAGGTACCCCTTTGGACCCCTGAACCCAAACCGAGTACAAGCCCTAAGCTGTTGTATCCCCTCAAAATAACAATCTCCAACAAAACCCCTTCCTTGCAGCTCTCTTCTCCCTAAACTTCTCAAAAAAACTAAGGTAAGGATGATCCCCTTCTCCTCCCTCCTTTCTCCCTCTTATTCACTGACTCTCCCCCTGAGCCTTTACTGCCCCTATCTTTTATTAAATGTTCAACCACTTGACCCATCTTCCTACCAACCTTATTTAATTTCCATCCCATCTTGGATCGATAAAAGGGCCATATTCAAGGAATGACAATTAAATAATTTTTATCCAACCCTATGGATTCAGGTCACATGTCAGGAATTCATTATTTTATTAAATTGCTTATCACCGTCAATCTTTTAATTTAATGTTAAGATATACCATACATTCTGACACAATTGTTTATTCCTAATAAATTATTCGACATTATCTTTGACATAACATACACTGAATGAATGCACTTAAACATTATTATATTACAACTTAATATTATTTAAATAATTTTCTTAACCTTTATTTAACGAGACAACTTACTTATAATTAACAATTAATGCATGCTCATTTATTGATTAACAAACAATCATTCAACTTCAATAATTATTTATGTTTTGACTAATTAAAATCTCTAAAGCATTAATGTACGTGCCACATTCAACAATATAAACATTTTAAAGATCATTTACATATTTAATATTTATTTATTACCTTATCCAAATTAATTTTAATTAATCTTAATGATCATTAATGGAAATATTTACCACCTTCACTAGTCAAACCTTAATTATAGTTAAACTTAATTAACATAATTCATAATTATTTAACACTTATAAACAAGTTAATATTAGTCTTAGTAGGACTAACTAATCGACATTCACACTCAATTGACATTTATTATTCAAGTTAATAATAATATTATTAAGAGACCTTAACATTATGAACATTTATTTAAAACTTACAATCAAATTAATAGCAGTCTTATCAACACTAATTAACCCTAATCATCATTATTAACTTTAATCGACATCATTTACATTGATCAACAATAGTTAATTACTAACGACAGTAGTTAATATTAAGCGACACTAATTGACATTATTACTCAACAACATTTCATGTAATTCATAATATGTAGGCGAGTTATGTAAGCGTAGCTACTGCTTACATTC
>LPNX010066574.1:240444-349960 GCA_001517045.1 Pseudotsuga menziesii
TTATCCTCCAAGGACCAAATGGCATTTTGGTTTCTTCGACCCGAGGCCAGTGAATGAAAGAATTTGGTATTGGAATCACCAAATAAGGCCCAGTTGACCCTACTTTTAAGCTGCCAAGTGAGAAGGTGATGGTCCAACACCTTTTTCTTCTTAAAACGAAGATTGTTCAATGTATGTTGATCTTCCAAGGATAGGATGCGAGAGGAGGTATTCATGAGGAGATCACCAATATCTTTATCAAGCTTATGGGAAACTGACTTGAGAGTAACAACCTTTGCTTTGGTCCAAACCTTGACCTCATTTTTTAATAAATGGAGCTTGTGGGAGAGTAGGTCCAAATCATTCTTAGGAGACAGGGGTGAAAGACTAGACCATAACTGGGAGACCCAGAGATTGAAATCTGGGTCAGAGAACCAAGATCTATTGAACTTATAAGGAAAGTTGAAAGACCCAGCCAGTTTATTCCATTCAAAGCAAATCGGAAAATGGTCTGAAATGTCAGCAGGAATAGCCCAAACACGGTGTAAGTTGAGGACGGGTATCAGAGAGGAAGAGATTAAGAAACGATCAAGACGTTTGATGATCCCTTCATCCCACACTCTCCCATTTCTCCAAGTGGGACCCGCATTCGGTGGGGCAACATCAACAAGATCTACAGAATCGAACAAGAGTCTGAAATGAGAAGCTAGAGGGTCTAGAACAGCCTTAGTATCCCAGGTTTCAGAGGCATTCAGTGTAAGGTTCAGGTCCCCTCCCAAAATCAAGTTAGGGGTAGAGAGAATGCCCCCAGTGAGAAGCCTGTGCCAGAAAAGCTCCCTATTCCTATAGGGACCATAACAATTGATGATGGAAAGAGGGTAAGATACCCCTCTAAATTTTTCCTTGACAAGGATACCAACAATAGTTGCGAAAGCACGACATCTAACTAGAAGGGGGTTCCAAGCAGTAAGCAGGCCACTCGAGAGACCCGAAGCATCAATAGCACAGAATTCCCAATTAGGCATAATTTTGGAGAAAGCCAGGAGTGCGAGGAAGGAGCTGCACATGGTCTCCTGAAGGAGAACCATATAAGGTGCGACAGAGCGAAATAGTGACCGAAGGCTACAAAGAATGTGCCTCCTAGACCTCTTACATTTAGGGACAAAATCTTCATCAGGGTACAGGAGGGAGGGGAGACATTGCTCTAAGTCCCCATTGAGAGCACCCCTTGGCTGCATTTTTGATACAGACAGAGAGAGGAGTGTAAGGAGGAGAAGCAGAAGACAGACCTACAGAGGGTTCATGAAGGTCTTTTTTCTTCTTTCTAACAGTCACATTCTCAAATCAAATGGAATTCAAATGAAGGGTCGAAGGAGACCTGGGGGTTTTGGCAGTGAAGATCGAAATAGATTTCTGTAAAGAAGGGTATGAGAAAGAGGGAGAAGATATAGGGCTATGAGGTGAGGGCTTACGAGAGGGGGAAGTGATAAGGGAAGGGAGGGGCCGAAAATCCTCTAAAGAAGTGAGGGTTGGAACAAGGGGAGAAGGTAAAGGGCTAGTGGAAGGAGTGGGTAGTGAGGGAGAAGGTTTAGACGCGAGAATAGGAGAAAGTGAACAATCAGGGGGGGGGAGAAGAGGGAGGAACATCAGAGACCAAAGGGGTGGTCACTAAGGCATCATAGTTTAGAGAGGGAGCCTTAGCCGGCCCAACATCCAATACATTTATAACCTCAAGCACAGAACCAGAAAAATCTTCAAAAAGGGATAGAGAATGTGCATAAATACCTGTAATTGGATTCGCAGGAGTAAAGGATGAGGAGGGGCCACACGAGGCTGGAGAGCCACCCAGGCTGGAGTTTGACAGAGTGCTAAAGAGATGTGGGCAGGTCCTTCGGAGGTGCCCTGTTTCGTGGCACCTGCTGCAGTGAAAAGGAACATGGAGATAATCTAGCTTTTGAACCAGTAACCGTTCATTGCAGAGAATTTCAACCTCAGCCGACAGACCGTGTGAAACATCCAATTCCACAAGCACCCAAGCCAACCTTTTTTCATAGGAGAGATGAAAATCATCGTCAACCGCTACAAAGCGATCCACTGTATTAGCAATGCCTTCAAGGATGCTCCTGTGCTAGAGGGGAAAAGGGAGAGATGGTAAAAGTACCTAAAGACGGCGCTTTGTCACTCTCTCCTTGAGAGGGTCAAAGTGTGCATGCCACCTTCCTAAGACCAAAGACCCAAGTCCAACTCTCCAGGTCGAGTCCAAGATGAGCGAGGCATGGTCCGCTTCGAGGAAGACAAATACAATCCAGCCGTTGGCAAGCAGGCTAATAGTCGGGATATATGTGAGAAGCGGCTTCCAATGTTCCTGAGCCTAGTCCACCCATGCCTTCTTGCTCATATGGTAGTATTCCAACCTGCCAATTAATGCCCACGAGCACAAGGAGGTCACGCACTCCATTTAGATATCATGTCTGAGAACGTAACGGAATTTCCCTTCCAGGATTTTTATGTTTATAGCATTCCGCTTATGTCGGTGACGTACCGGGTCTTTCTTGGTTTCCATGGATAGGACCACAGAAATCAACCACGACCAGCCGTTGGAGATAACCACAGAAACCCGATCTCAACCAAACCCTCGTGACAAACTGGTACCGACAGTAGTGCCCACACACAGTACCGAGCAATAACCGCAGACCCACACACAAAGAGCTATGGGGAGTCCCACTGACAGACAAGGAGGTAAGAGAGAAATAAGGCCGGGTGCTACGACCCCAAGAGGCAACCAGAAACCAGCAAGGAATGATAGCAAAAAACCCTTCACGGTGAGACAAAATAGTTTTTAAAAAAGGAGTCAAACCCTAACCAGGGTAGACCAAACCCTCCACACCGAACGCAACAGGATAAACCCAACCGGAAAAAGCAATAATCACCGAAGGGAGTAAAAACAAAAAGGATGAAGAGCACGACCAGAAAGCCACTAAGACCAAAGGCGGAAAGGATGGAACCTTGTTCCCAAGGGGACCAAATAAAACTCCAAAGTCAACCCAGAATGATGACGAGCGCAGACAGAGAGCATAATAATGGGCAACGTGAAAACCATGCAGTTTGATAACCCAGAGAAGCGGCAAAAACCCAGTACCCAGGTGACTGCACGAATCAAATAAACTAATTCCCACTTTTTACCTTGGTTGGTACTAGTCCCCTTTGACAGGGGAGGAACTCCAAGACGTCGCCCGCCACACATGTAAACCAGTGCTTATGCTCTGAGCAAGACCCAAAAAAGACGCCAAAGAAACCTGCAGGTATAGCACAGCTCAAAAGACAAGATACCACAAATAACTTACAACCCAAGACTCCACATGGGAGGTTGGGTGCCCAGAAGCCACCCAAACAAGATTGGCAACACGAAGGTGCGAAGCAAGACCCACAGGAAATGGCAGTGAAAACACAGTAAGATAAACAACAAGAGAAAGAAAAACTAAGGGTGACCTAGGAATCCGCAAGGTGAGCAAAGAGTCCAGGGGCCGCACATAATCAAAAAAGGCCGAGGAAGGGCCAGAATTCCAATTCATGGTAGCGAGCAAAACCCTCACACAGTGCTGCCATCGCTCGCAAGCCCTGCATTTTTCTCTTTGTTAACGAGATGAATAAGCCTTAATATCAAACCTTTTATAGTTTTTGTTAAAAAAAATATAATAGAAACATAAAAATTATATATATATATATAATTAAAAAAAATAGATCTTTTTATAGTTTTTGTTAAAAAAAATATAATAAAAACATAAAAATTATATATATATATATATATATATATATAATTAAAAAAAATAGATCTATGTAAAACTATTTATAAATTAGCATTATCTATAAATCTTTTATGTATTCTTTTTCAAAATAATTAAACTTTATTAAAACTATTTAACAATTATATATTAAATTAAATACTTTAAAAAATAAAATAATTTTAAAATTGAATTTCATATAAAATCTATTTAAAATGTAATTGCTATATATAAAAATTTATGAATAAATCATTAAAACAAATATTTATAAATACATATAATATTTATACCTATTTATTTATAATTTTTTAATGTGAAAATCTACTTATTCAAGTAACCTACTTCACTATATTCATAATGTATATATCAAATTATGCAGCAATAATTAATTTTTATTCGGTATACAATGTTTACCAAGAATTGCTCACAAGATTATAAGGGTGTGCAGTTATGGCTTTATATCATGAGGGTCCTTTATAGCCTTTCATAATCTTATTAATGATTTTTAGTAAAGATTATATACTCAACAATGACCAATTTAATGATTTAAAACTTTCATATTAAAAAAAATCAAAATTAAATTAAATACAATTTTATAAAAAACACAATATTTATCTCGCAATATTTATCTTTATTTACGAATGGAAAACGTTTTTTTAATAAAACATTATTTTCATATATTAAATTTTTATATTACATTTGCTAACTATATATTATATTATCTATAAATTAACTACAAACTACTACCACTATTTATTGAATATATATTTTTGGTAGGAACACTCTAAGACATGTTTTTGGTAAAAATATTATTTTTCCCATTTTCTCATTTTACATGTAATAATATACTTTATAATTAATTTGATATTTGATAAGAAAATAGATTTGGTAAATGTGATATTATTCTAATTTCTAGACAAACACAAATAATATACTAAAACATTTAAAACAAAATTTAAGTGCTAATTTATTTTACAGTATCTTTTACACAAGAGGTAGGTAATGACATATTTTACAGTATATTTTTTAAGAAATATTAGATTTTTATAGAATTATGCAATGCATAAATATCTATTTCACAATATATCGCATTTTATAAAGAATTATGCAATGCTTATTTATTATTTTCTCATAAGTTAACTATCTCTATATAAAACGACTATCTTTATCCAAAGCGGCAGAGGCGATGACTTGGGCTCGGATGTCTCTCCGATAGGCACCAAACCGGTCGTCCCCTCTAATCTTGCATATCAGCTTCCAAGTACCCTCTCTGATTCTCTATCTCCTTCTGAAGTTGTCTCAGATACCTTTATGGACGCTATTGATGATTTAATACTGTCTCATTCAAAAGCTCCTCTACCTGCCCCCTCTTTGTCCTCCATTCCCCTTACTGATTCTTTGTCTTTGAAGCCTGAGCCGATTCAGGACCTGTCACTCCCTGGAGATACCATGCTTCCTGTCGCAAACACTTACTCGTCACCTAGGTCTTCTCTGGCATCTGTTGGCTCCCCTCCTCATTCTGCTTTGGACCATACACTTATCACCCTGCCTTCACCTTCCTCGCACCATATCAATGCACAGGCTCTTCCATCTTTGACTTCTTTGGTGGATTTTCCACCACTTTCACACCCAAGAACCCCATCGACCCTTACTCCTTCCACCTACAGTCCTACCTCATCACCCTCATTCTCTGACCCCACCCTTAAAAAATCATTGTCCATTTTTACAGCTACGACTCCAACATCCCCTTCCACCCTCCACCTCAACTCCATTCGCTTTGCCAATGCGACTGTCGAGAAAAAAACAAAAGAAAAAAAGGATAAATCAAAGGGGGACCTATCCTCCGCTTCTCCTCCCTATATCCCTCTTTCTGTCCACATCAAAGATGCGGCCCGTGGCTTGCCTAACCGGGGACTTAGAGCGTCGTCTCCCCTCCAGGATGTTCCGTGATGAAGCTCTTATCCTTCAATGTAAGGGATCTTGGAGGTAAGGCCAAAAACCATAACCTCCGTACTCTCTTCAAGTCTCTCAGTCCGGATATGATCCTCCTTCAGGAAACTATGTGTAGTTCCTCTCCTGCTCTACTAGCCTTCTCTATGATCCTTCCTACTTGGGAATTCTACACGATCAGTGTGTCGGGCCTATCGGGAGGACTCCTCACGGCCTGGAATCCACATAAGCTTAAGTGTCGTGCCTTTCGGACTTTTGTTGGCCTCCTGGTTCAGGCTTCTTTCCGTGGAATGCCCTTCCCTATTTCCATCCTTAATGTATATGGCCCTTATAGAGATCGTGAACTTTTTTGGGAAAGGGCACACAAAGGGGGCATTCTTAGCATTCTGAATCTTGTCTTGGGTGGGGACCTTAACCTTACATTGTACTCCTCTGAGATTTGGGGAAAAAAGGCTTCCCCTGACCCCCTCACTTAACACTTCTTATCCCTTTTTGATTTGGTGGGTCTTGTGGACTTGGCTCCTCAGTATGTTGGGCCTACTTGGCATAATGGCCGTGTGGGTGAGGATGGTATAAGTAAGAGATTAGACCGTTTTTTAATCTCAGCGTCCATGATTCCATCTCTGGGGGTTCACAGGGTGTGGACACAGTGTGCAGACATTTCTGACCACTTCCCTATTTGTTTTGAATGGAATAAGCAGAGGGGCCCCTGTAACTATCCATTCAAATTTAATTGTTCATGGCTCAATGATTGGTTTTTGAAGCGGTGGTCACTACTTGCCCATGATGGTAGTGCACTTGGTATTGATTCTCTCTTCCATAAGCTGCGTATTCTTAAAAACGAAGCCAAGGTATGGATTAAGGATAAACTAGCTTGTATGGATTCTGAGTCCAATAGTCTTGACCGTGCCATTGGATCTCTCCTCTCAGGCTCGTCAAATGGTATCCTTACCAAAGAGGAAATGGCGCATTTGACTCATCTTACATCTGGAAAAAAAGAAGATCTTGGACCACTATTTGCTTACTTGGCAATTAAAAAGCCGATCGAAATGGGCCCTTCAGGGTGACTTGAATACCAAATATTTCCATATGATGGCCTTTGGTAGGCGGAACCAAAACACGATTTGGTCACTGGCTGATGAGGATGGAAAATGTTATGAAGATGATGCAGCTCTAAAAGATCTGGGTCAATCACATTTTGCAAATATTTACAAGGATGATGGTGGCACCTGTTTGGTGCAACAACTCAAGGTCGTCATGCTATATCCTAAGATGATACTTGATGAGCTCACATCTATCCTTACCCGCCTTGTTACTCTTGGGGAGATTGAATTTGCTCTGAAATCTTTTAAAAAAGATCAAAGCCCTGGCCCAGATGGTTGGCCTATCGAGTTCTATCTGCACTTTTTTGAACTCTTGGGCCATGAATTATTGTCAGCTGTGGACTCGACTAGGGTATCAAGTTTTATCCCATCTTCCCTAAACTCGACCTTCCTTGCACTTATACCCAAAATTGATAAGCCTCGGACCTTTGCAGATTACAGGCCCATCTCATTATGTAATCTATTGTATAAGTTGATATCAAAGGTCATAGTGGTCAGGGGCAAGCCCTTCTTGGACTTTGGTATCTCTCAATAACAATTTGGCTTCCTAAAAAACCGACAAATCATTGAGCCTATAGGAATTGTTCAAGAGACTCTCCACTCTGTTAAAACCAAAAATATTTGTGCCTTCATACTTAAATTGGACCTGATCAAGGCATTTGATCATGTGAATTAGACCTATATCCGTCTCATCTTGATCCAAATCGGGGTTCCCCTCTTGACAATCAACTGGTTACTGGGTTGTCTCACCTCTGCAAATTTTGTTGTCCTAATTAATGGGACCCCCTTGAAGTTTTTTTTAGCTTCTCGTGGCATTCGACAAGGCTACCCTTTGTCTCCTTTACTCTTCATCCTTGTCATTGAAGGCCTTAGCCTTTTAATCTCGGATGCCCGGAATAATGGACTAATCCGTGGCATACAAATCTCATCCTCCCTTGCTCTTACCCATCTTCTTTTTGTGGACGATGTGATCATTATGGGTACTGGCACATTGCAGGAATGGGTTGCATTTGACGTTATCCTTGAGACCTTCTGTAAGGCATCCGGTATGTGTATCAGCCTTGAAAATTCTTGTTTCCTGTATAATAATATAGATGTTGTTAATCTCATGGATATTGCCAAGGTTCTACCTTATCAGATGGAGCCGATTCTTTTGGGGTTTAAGTACCTAGGATACTTCATTAAACCTCTCGGTTATAGGGTCTGCGATTGGAATTGGATGGTTCAGAAATTTGAAAGGAGGATTTGTAATTGGACCCACAAGCTACTCTCCCTAGGTGGCCGGTTGATTCTCGTCCAATCTGTGCTTTCTAGTATACCGGTTTACTCACTGGGATTAGCTCCTATCCTAGTCTCTATCCTACACAAGCTCAGGAGCATCATGTTTGCCTTCTTATGGGGATCTACTGAAAATAATCGAAGATATCATCTGGTCAACTGGCAGAGTCTCACATGGCCAAAGGAATATGAGGGATGGGCGATAAAAAATCTTCATTGGTTTAGCATCTCTTTGCGCCTTAAAAATCTCTGGATGGTTTTGTCGAAGGATGGTTTATGGCACCGTGTACTTATCACTGAATACATGAAACACCTCTCGGTGGTTTCTTGGCTCAGAGGTAAGAGGTTCTGCACACGGGGGGTATCCATTATCTGGAGGGGTTTTGTATAGACTCTTCCATGGCTAGGTTGTCACGTGGCTTGGCAGGTGGGTAACGGTAAAGATATTCTGATTGGTGTTGATCCGGTTATTGGTGCCCCTTCCTCTCTCAACCTTCCAGAGGAGTTGAGAACGTTCCTGGTGGACCTGGACATCAATACTCTCTCACAGGCACACAATATTTTACCAGACTCGCAGCACTACTGGTACACGACTGAGGAGTTGGGTTTAGATGGGGCTTGGAAAGAATCCTGGAATGCATACATGGTGGGTCTAGTTCTTGGTGGAATTTGTCTCTCTTCTCAAGTGAATTCCCTAGTGTGGGACTTCAACAAAAAGGATGGCTTTATCTCTACAAAACATGCTTATGAATGCATTGTTAATTCTTATTCCCCATCAGTTGGCAATCGTATTCACTCTTTTTTATGGTCCAGTGCTCTCCCACGTAAAATTGGTTGCATTATATGGTTGGTATTAAGGAACAAAATCATCACTTGGGATAACCTCCAGAAAAGGGGACGGTTTGGTCCAGGTATATGTGCACTGTGCTATTTTGATGAGGAGACCGTCATACATATTTTCTCTTACTGCACAGTCTAGAAGATTGTACTTGACCACATATGTGATCAGTTTCAACTGCCTCACCCTCCTCCCGTGGACTCAGCTTCCTTATTTGTAGGGAATTGGGCTAGCAATTTCCCTAGGAACTCGATTCTTTGTTCTATTCCATTCCATATGATGTGGATCATATGGAAAGCTCGAAATCTATCCATATTTGAAGGGAAGAAGAGGATTGTTCTCAGCATTGTTCAACAAATTACATATTCTGTGCATATCTATTCTTCTCAGTCTGCTAAATTAAAAAAAAAGTCAGGAAGATTGGGAATTCTCCCTGTTTGTATTTCCCATGTGGATTTTTTGATGGAGCCTCCACCAATAAGGCAATCGGCGTTGGATACAACTTATATTTGAATGACTCTCACCATTTCGAGTTCACGTTGGGGGTTGGATATGGCTCCAATACAAAAGCAGAATTACTTAGCCTATGGGCTCTTCTGCTATCTTCCTAGATGATGGGGATCCCCTTATCCTGCATATTTGATGACTCACAAGTCATCATTAACTGGGCAAAGGGATCCACTGCTCTCTCCCCTCCAGATCTCTTTCACTGGTGCTGGCAAACACAAAAGCTAATTTCTAGCTTTCCGGATCTGTCGTTCAACCACATCTACCGAGAACACAATCGGATTGCAGACCATCTCTCTAAAACTACTCTCACATTTTCTTCGAGTTTTGGTCATTTCTCTGAATTTATGGCGGACCATTTGGTCTCTCATGATACCTTTCAGCTCTTTTGAGTATTGATCGGGGAGCTTACTCCTCTTATTGATTTGTTGACTTGCTGCTCTTTGAGTGGCCTCTTTTAGATTGTTGATCTGATCCCTTTGGTTCTCGGTAGATGGGGATGATGAGATTGATTCCCTCCATGATGAGACAGTTTTACTGATGGGATCCTTCACACCTTTGTCTTGCCTTTCCCCCCTGGCAGCGACTTGAGGAGACTTATAGTCATATGAGTTGTATTCTTCTGAGATGTAACCCAATTCTGGGATGGCGCTATTGATGCCCTTTGATTCTTTCAACTGTTTTGCAAAATTTCGTAATCCACCAGGATTGAAGGATGGGAGGATTTTGACAACCATGTAGCACCAACGATGGGACGATCGTACAACGATGCTATGCATCGATACTTATATGTTGTCAGCACTAAATTGAACTCAAATGAATTGTAAAAATGGAATTACTAGTCGATAATTTTTTTATCCTACCCTAGTTTGGCGTGTTCGATAGTAAGTTGCATCAGTGTTCTTTGTTCTTTTTTTATTAGCTAGTACCCACATAATTTTGAACTAACGACCTTACGCAAGGAGTGCCTTAAGAGTTCACCCATTCACCGTATATTCTACACCTAGTGGGCAACACCAGTGTTCTTTATTCATATAAATGCACTGTTAAGTTATTATAAAACACATTAGAGTGGTGCACAATTAGTGGAGATACCTTGGTGTCATTATCTGAACATGGCACATCGAGTAGTTGTGGAAGTTTAAAGAAAGTTCAAACTATTTTTTTGTAAACCAATGAATTTGATGGTACACCATATCCATATGTGCATCGGTGTGTTTGGTTGTGAAACATGCTAATTGGTTTTTAAATAGTATTAAAAAAGAAGAAGTTGAAATGCATTGATGCTCTATAGGAATTATTGGGCATCGACGTGTTTCTCTCTCTCTCTCTCTATATATATATGGCATTGCTTAGATATATAATTTTTCTAATAAACAGAGGTGTATTTTTCAAAATATTTGACAAGAGGAGGTGTGTTTTTAAGTCACAATGTCTAGGTGCATTATGCTAGTGTAGACACATTGGAAAGTCTAGGAATATATGAAAACATACATATTTTTTTAATTGCTGAACAAAATATTTTGACTTTGGTGTAGGTAATATGGTTATGCATCAGTGCTTCGCATATAGTGGGTGCATTAATGCATTGTTTCCGTTTAAGAGCTTCTATAATAAACACACCCGCTAAATCCTCCACCCACTTGCCTTTGTCGGCAACATCTACTACAAACAAACAATGGAGACTTTTTTTTGAGAGGTTTTGGAAAAATCTTCGCTAGAAGGTGTTTTCTTTGTAGTGACAATTCATAAAAGACACATAAGAATGACTCGTTATATTTTTTCCATGGAACACCTTGTGGGATCTACCTCTCTTCCCTAGAATATTCAAACGGAGGGTGTCTCAATTGCCAATTACAATGGTAGTAGGTAACCCAATGGGATTAGTTGGACTATAATTATACCTCATGATAAACTCCACCTTGAAACAATTTATTTGAATTGGTTGAAATAACCCATTGAGTTTGAATGATATATATATATATATATTCACAATTGTCGCAATAACTATCCTTCTCACTCTAGTGCTAACATTGCCGACATAATCAATGTCATCATAGTTTTATTGATAAGCTGAGATCAATTCCAAATTACATTCAACATTTTGAACCCTTCAAATTTAGGTTCATCATTAGGATGACTCTGGAAGAACTTAATTCTTGTAAAATACCTGCTCCACAATATATAACAATATATTAGGTGTAATTATGTCAATCGACAATATTATCATAGTTTGTGGATATGCTTCAATCAATTCCATGATATAGTGGATGTTTCAAACCCTTCACATGTTGAGGTACATTATTGGGAGGTCCAAGGATTTCCCTCACTTAGATAAGATAAGTGCATTTCAACTTCACCATCTCATGAAACACTTCACATTTCTAATATCAATGTAGTGTCTTATGAGTCCTATTTGATTTGTGGTTGTCATTATCTATGTTATGTAGTAGAAGCAAGTACTATGATCACAAATATAAGAACTAGTTTCACATTAATAATTTTTTTGGTGAACTATCTCATTATAATAGTATATCTAGTTGTTAGGATTTCATTAATAATTATTTTCTCATTATATCTATTATAAATAACTCTACATATATAATAATTATAATAATTAGGAAGTAAATTTATAAAGCATTACACACCACATCCAAAAGCTCAATATGGAGTGCAATTTCATGAAGTTGAACACCATATCCCAAACGTCAAAATGGAGTACAATTTGAAGCATGTGATAACATCTTCTATCCCTTTGGGAGTAACATTGACTGGTTGCCTTTGGTTTGTGCTCTACTTTACTCATAGGGTCACATGGTCCTTTAACTCTAGACCTCTCCATACAACAATTTGCCGAATAATCGTTCTCATACAGGGTTGAAAGCACAGAAACCCCACCCTAAATTTGGGCCCCTAAGATTTATACTATATAGGGCGCGGGCTAAAAACCTCAAAGGAACCCACCGGTATCTGGAGCTTGAAAGGACTACATACATTCTATTTGGTGAGAGGGTAGCCGGTCTAGGAGGAAGAGGCAGATTTAGCAGCACAAACGTTTGAGAGATAGCAGCATCAGGAAGAGAAGAAGAATTACAGTAAAAATGGCGGGGGAGAAGGGAGTGCCTCCAGAATTGGAGCTGGATGCCAAATGGGACGCCTGCCTCGATATTACTTTTCGGCGATTTGTCTACTCCTCCGTTGCGGGAGCGTGTTCGGCTCTCCTCCTTTTCAGTAAGTCCGATCTCAAAGTTCTACTGTATTCCATTATTTATCTATTTTCTGGGCGAGGGTTTCGTTGACTGGAACTAAGGTTTATGTCCACGGAGACGGAAGGTCTCGGTGGGATTCGAACCGGGATTCACAAGAATATCTTATTAATCGTCCAAGTGACAGATTGGGGGTTGTTGTTGTTCAGAGCTGTTTTCGTTTGTAAGGGGTTTGCTGTTGCATTTTGTTGTTTAACTCTAGTTTTCATCTATTTTAGAAATGTTGTTAATAAAGAAAAAGGAAGAGAGGATCGTGGGAATCGGATAAAGTTTTGGTTGAACTGTGTTTAATTCTGAGGGGCAATCTAACCTTAAACTTTCTATTTGTAAATGTAAGTCCACACCCAAAGCCCATTCCGGGGGTCTTTGGTGAGGTACTTCAGTACACTGGAAAAACAATGAAAGACCACATTAATGCAGGTGAAAGCACTTTGTTTGTTGCCGCGCCCTGGATGTTTGTCTGAGATTGACACGCTCGTTCTACATCACAAGGTCAAGAGCTGTTGACATTACAATTTGACATCCTTGGCATTGCTGATACAATGGCTGCAATACATTGTCTGTATTTAGCCAGACTGTAGGGCAAGATTCTGATTTCAATAGCACAAAAATACATTGTCTGTATTTTTGTGCCATCGTTAAGTTAGTCATGATTGCATTGAGAGAAATGATCGTTAAGTTAGTCATGATTGCATTGAGAGAAATGAGGTGTTAGGCAGTCCAGGTGGGATCCATCATCGCTTCATGTTTGTTTGTGTGTAATGGTGCATTGAATGTGGATATTAGCCGGCAAAGTTACCTGAGGATAGTACCTGGCCTGGGTCATACCAACCTTTAACATGGCTGGATGTTTTGGTATCTCTTCCCAAGTAAGTCACTCTTAAAAAGAATTGAACACTAGTGGCCTTGCACCTTGCAAATGAAACCCACACCTTATATATTATGAACTAACATAAATTAACATTAACATTATCTAATTAAGATTTGAAATAAAATCAAATAAATGAAGTTTTATGATTACATATATGCGAAAGGTTTTTAAAATTCAAGGAAGGTAGTCTTTCTGAATGCAAATAATAATTATATTGTTCAAGTGATAACGAATAGGCTTTCTTTTTGTTTTCCTTTATGTAAAGTTAATATCTACCCATTTTTAAAAGTAATATAATTTAAGTTTTTATTATTTTGTATAAATCCTATGACTCTAACAGTAGGACACATTTTTCTAAATGGGCGTGACAGGGGACTAGAACTTGGAATATTTTAAGGAAACTGCAGGAAGTGGGATAAACGCCTCAAAATGGTTAGTGAAAATGAGTAAACTAGTCCAGATAAAAGCCACCAATGATCGTCTCTCTGTAATATTCATAATTTCATTCTGAAATAAAACAATAAAAATTTATACACAATTTTGAACTTCAATCTTAGTGGAAGAGATTTTTCATTGCCAGCTTAATTTTTCGTGTTTATAACCTATAATACATACATTTAAGGAACGAAATCATACCTAATGGCAATGCCACGGATTAATCATCAACGGCATGGATGCAACATGCTCTTTGGAAGGTACATAAAGATCAAGATCATCACCAGGATGTAATGGTCGTCTATTGCTAAGTGAACATTGTTAGATATCCATTTTTGTATCATTACAATTTACACCTCATCCTTCTCATCAAGTTATTTATTCTTTACATCAAATCACTATGAATTTTTGGACCTTCTAATGAGCAGGTTTCTTTTGCTTCAGTTTTTGTAGGTTTTTTTTGTTTCTGTAGACCAATTTTTTTGCCCTCTATGTAACTAACCTTTTCATCTTCTTTGGGTGATGAAATAAACATGTACTCCGATTTCTTTCACCTACAAGGGAGTTGGCAACTCGTGACAAACAAGTTGGCAACTCGTGACAAACAAATAGCCAAATGCCAGATCATTGGAGCTTGATCACCAATCCATTCCTCAACAAAATTAACGAAAGAAGTGTTCTAATAAGTTTGGTCTCTTCTGGAGGACACATCTTGGAGAAAGCTTTGATGGATCCTTTCTCTACCTATGCATCATCTATTGGTGGAATCCTACTAGGCATACCTTCTGCCATTTAGGATTGAAAAGCTTTGATGGATCCTTTCTTTACCTATGCATCATCTATTTGAAAAGCTTTGATGGATCCTTTCTCTACCTATGCCTCATCTATTGGTGGAATCCTCCTAGGCATACCTTCTGCCATTTAGGATTGAAAGTATACATGACATCATTAACATATGTAAGTAAAGAAAAATCTAGTTTATGCCAAATCGATCTTGTGATAATTGTCTCGACTCTCTACTATAATCTTTAGCTCTTGAAATTGCACTTTGAATTCTCTCTATCATGATATATTGTGTCATAAGCATGTAATAAACTAGTAGAATCAGTGTCTAAATATATAATGGTGATCACTATAGGTTGTGTCACGTGTGAGGGCGATCATATATTCTAGATCCTCCTCACAGTTCTTTTCAAGCACATATTCTTGTATTTTTTGCTCTCATCTGTTTTGGATTCACTTCATCTCACCCAATCGTTACAATAACTCTGGTGTGTACTGCTTTTTTACATTGAATCATTTGTTCAATTAAAACAAAATAAGAAGCATTTCTTTTATTTGTTGGTCTTAGCAACTCAAAACCATGCACGTGATATATATATGGTGATTACAAAGATATACTTGCACAGACTTGCCTTGTATAATATACCGGAACTCTAATCAATCTTCTTTATATCTTTAAATGAATTATTCCATCTATGAAGTTTGAACTACCCAAAACAAATGTCAAAAATGATTTTGCACCATCAATCCCACCAAACAACAAATTGAAAATAGGTGTTGCATCTTTAACCATAATGATTTGTATTTGAGGCTCCAATCTTGGTTATTAGAAATACATGACCATTAAAGTGGTTTGAAAATTTATATATGTAGAATTTATTGTTTAAAAATGATTGTTATTTAGTACATCACCATAAGCTTCTATAAACAAATTACCTCCTCAACTAACATATACTCTATGTTGGGTCATTAATAATCATTGTGCAACCATTGACATTAGGACTACTTACATCACTAGCAACACTTTATTAAGTGTTACCATTCTAAACGTTCCCCCGCCAACACAAAATACCACTTTCTTTTTAATCCCCTTAATACGAAGGGTAAAAAAACTTATTGGCAAGATGGTTTTAACAGATGTTTACAAAAACTTGAGATTGTCGTACAAAATCTTGATTGCTAGTTGCTCTTCCTCTCCAACAAATTTGGAGCTCCCACCAGTGCTGCTTTAGGTTGTCATCACCCTTGTAAAGGTAGGATTTTTTCCAATGCCAATGAAAACCTCTAGAGCATTTTCCATGCTACCTTCCTAGCCATTCAAAATAAGAAATCATTTTCAGTTTTGACGCTATTGGTGTCATCGTCATCGTCAACAATATCAGTAATAACAATATTCTTCCTTTCTTTCTCCTTATCTTTAACTTTTCCTTTGAGGTGATCAACTATTCTGACTTTACAATTGTTGATCTTGCGTTTACATGTTTCCTCGCTTGCTTTATTTTTTTTTAGCAAGTAGGGTGTTTTCTTTATTATTCTTTTGTTCACTCATTTTAAATTCCTCAGTAATAAGTGTAGAAATCATTGTCTCCAAGGATCGCAAAGGCAGTTGATAGTGTGAGAATGCCACATTGCTATAATTGAAGGTTAAACTATTTATAATACTGCTTTAGCATCTTCTTCAACTGTTACTCCTACTTTTGCTTATTGTTCCATTAGTGGTCTCAAGTCGTTTGTCTAAGTTACAAGGTTCACTGGACACCCTTGAGGTTCAAAATTCAATGAACCTAAAATATTTTTCTCTCAGGTTCGATTAGGTTTGGTGAACCTCATTGTCAACTTTCAATTCAAATTTGAACTTGAAGGGCGAAGCTAAAGGAAAATTTGAACGTAATGTTAAACCCAAAGGTGAATTTTATCTTGCATGTTTTTTAAATTCTTATAATTTATATAAAAAAGGTGTTACTAGGGCAGTAATTTGCAATTGGTCTTAAGCAGTGTGGCCAATAATTCATCTCGTTCCTCTCCTCCATGGTTTGGGCCAATTCTGAGTGCGGAAGAAGATGATCTTGGTATTGATGGTGACATTAGTGGTGAGCCTAGTGATGATAGTGTTTGACTTGTTGGTAAATCTCATGATCACAATTCTAGTGCTTTTTCTATCCCATGCGGTCTTGATGATTTAGAGCTTTATGGTGCTACAAGTATACTACAAAAATAGAAAATTTGACTGTTTTAAATTTTGAAATTTTGACAAAGGAGT
Organism: Pseudotsuga menziesii; assembly: GCA_001517045.1. Classification (NCBI taxonomy): domain Eukaryota; kingdom Viridiplantae; phylum Streptophyta; class Pinopsida; order Pinales; family Pinaceae; genus Pseudotsuga; species Pseudotsuga menziesii. Next base: position 257,497 of record LPNX010066574.1, read on the forward strand.
TAAACAATCAACACCACGAACATCGAGGTACATAGAGGGGTTGATGCGCTTGATTAAATGCCAATCCCCTACCTTCATACACAATAGAATCCAGTGGAAGCATTGAAATCCTGAAAACCTGAACACTGTTAAGTTTGTTGAATTTTGAATGGGACCTAAAATTCTGCTTTTTGCATGTAATGCTTATGTTAAAAATTAATGCTTATGTTAAAAATTTAAGTAAAAGTGACATTCTCCTTATTTTTTATTTTCTATTATTTTACTTTAAGAATTTAATATTACACTTAATGTTACTGATGAGTACTGTTTAGATTAGATTAGGCTTTTTGCTATTAAATTGGGATTTTTTTCTTCTTCTTTTAATTGAAATTTTTGGCCCACAATCATGACTACGATACCGTATGGAACAAGTCGGTCAGGCAAAAAAATTGGTTCCGTACCGAACCGGCCACTTCCAGTTTAGGGTGGCGGGCTTTTTTTTTCTTCTTTTAATTGAATTTTTGGGCCCACAATCATGACTATACGATACCGTATGGAACAAGTCGGTCAGGCAAAAAATTGGTTCCTTACCGAACCGGCCACTTCCAGTTTAGGGTGGCGGTTTGGACCAGTTGGGGCCCTAAACTGGTTGGGGCGGTGAGTGTTTCTGGAACCGGTTACCGGACCGGTTTTGATAACATTAATTTTGAGATAGGACTTATTTTTGCATTCCCACTATTTACCTACATTGCGTAATGTACTTTTTTCAACCCCGTTCACCTTCTAACCTAATGTGCTCATTCCTCAGAGATTAATAAAATTACCTTATTTAGATTTTAACTAAATTCCATGGCATTGAAGGCATACTTTTTTATAGGCACATGGATTTGTTAAATTTTGCTATCGTGGATAACATGTAAGGATAGAAAATCACGATTGAGCACATCAACAAAATACCAATGATAATAATAAGTAATTAGTCACTGAATTCATCTTAATTGAATGATAGGCAATGCATATTATTCCAGGGGTTTTAAAAGTCCGCCTTATTTAAATTGTGCAAGAGGCATGCCCAGAGTTGGGGTTAGAGGTGCTTTTGGCTTCGTATGATTTACAACATTACGTGACCTACTCGGCAATGTTTTTGTGAAAAAAACGAGATTTGTTGAATTTCAAGCATTGGCAAATATAATGGCGCATTTTGAATTTAGAATTTAATGATGAACTCAATAACCAAGCCATTTAAAAAAAAGCATAAATGATTATTAAGTTTGTTTCTTTTTTATTAAACTTCAAAAAAAATTAATTTCACACATTTTGTTTTGACATATTTTTGAACAATACGGGATGTTCTGACATGTGTTCAAGAAGTCATAACAAAATTTGATTAACTCTCTGTCTAATATAATGTTAGAATTTATCATATATTTTCGACTGGCGATTTTCTTTTTCAAATTTCATTGTCGCTGAATTAGAGCTCCTGGACTAAGTGACCTAGTTTACAACGATCATGATTTATTTACTATTTGCATTGCCTTTGATTGACAATCATCTATTGGTAGTTGTGTGTCATATGGTTGACAACTATCATAGCTCATCTATTACAAAGCAATGGCTTTGACTGACATCGTCTAGTGGCTGTTGTCCAGACACTACAAACTAGCTTGTCTTGGAGTTTCTTGGCAGTTGATTGTTGGGTAATTGATTGATGGTTGTTGGAATGCACTTTAATAAATCACTATTCTGTGAATATATAAATAATTTTTACTAATTCCTAGGGAAATTTAGTAAAGAATGCGCCCCTTTCAATTACGTTGAAGGTTTACTTCTTGATAGTGGTCCCTTGGAACATGTTCAGGGAGTCCGACTACAAGATGGGCTGCTGTAGCTTTTGGTGCCGGAGTAGGCCTTGGATCAGCATATACAGACTGTTCTCGTATATTTGATGGATCTCTTCCAAAGTGGCCATTGCCTCCAAACGTTTCTTCTCCTTTGTCCTCATCATCTTCAGAGGTATTGTGCTATGTTCCAGCATTTATGGCTTCTTTTTAAAGCATCTTAATCTTTCTTCAAGTTTTAGAGTGAACTCTGTTTATTTTAATTCGAGATTTAGTTTATATCATGTCACTTATATATATTTTTTCCTTTATATCATCAATTGAGAACAAAATTACATTTAGTAGATACACATTTCTGTATATTTTTATAAAAACATATGAACCAAAGATAAGCTCTACAAGGATCACTGAAAGACCATCATACAAGAATCATACAAGAAAATAGTGTTCAGCACTTTCATTGCTTGCAGCCCTGTTTAAACCAGAAACATTTCGAATCCATTCTGAATCGGATGTTCACATGCAAACTGAAAAGAAACCGTCCAATAAGTACCCAAAATTTAACAGTGGCAAGTCCATTCTGTAAAGTTCACAGCACAAATCCACGGCAGTCAAAATATGCCACAAGATATCATAAGACCGGATATCACCGAGTGTAAAGAGTCCACTCCGACAACAGTTCAAAGCAAACTGTTCCATTACAGTCCCCAAAAATTTACAAAATATCATATAACCGGATATAAACATGTGTATGTAGGAAAGGAAGTAAAAATTATGGAAGAGCTGCATCGTCTATGAAAAGCCTGTGATAATATTTATGAACAGAATCCTCTATCATTTCTTTATTCTACTGCTGGCTCAAAGCTAGCTGAAGCCGCTCTTTCGAGGCTTTGTCCGCCTTTCTGTTATTTTCCATGTAGACATGTTGGCATGAAAAAAATTCATGTCACTTATATAGTTATAACTTATAACTATATAATGTTTAACCCATTTTACATTAAGTTCAGATATGATTTTTTGTTTGATGTGCTGTTGGAACACGTTTCCAAATAATTTCTGTATTTTATTAGCTGTGTTGAATAGTGTACAGAGTAACATGAATAATCTTACATGGAATCCTCTCATAATTGTCATTCAGAGTTTCGAGGGTCCTTTGCACATACCATTTCTTTTTCAGAGCTTGTATTTCCTACCGAAATGATGCCCCACATGTGCAATTATTTGATTGCTATTGCTTTCTAGACTAGTAGATTTTGACCCTCCATTTTTTCTTTGATTTTATGAATGGAATCAAGTTATTCATTCTCAATTGTTACTATTATTTATTATTTGTTATTTTTTAATATTCTGTTAATTTCAAATGTTCCTATATTTGTGTTGCCATTTATTGCTGCTATGACCTTGTGGCATTTATGTTGGGTATGGATGGTTCATTTAGTAGTTTACTTTGAACTATTTCTACTTGTAGAAATAAGTATATAAAAACTTATTCCATTACATATTTATACTAATCTTATTCCATGTAGGACAGCAACATTCCTTGTTCCTAGTAATTGATTTGTTTCAAGTTGATGGGGGCAGTTCCTTCAGGATTTCCTTAAGTTAAATGTGCATAAAGTACAGTCCTGCACATTTCAAATTGCACATCCTTTAGCACATCCTTTTTAATTAGGGGAGAGGAGCCAGATGAGCCACTGGTTACACAGGGTATCAGTAGTGGAGATAGAAATGGTGTTGGTTAATCTTAATCTTGCAAATACTAGCTACCATAAGTGGTTCATAAAAATACTTTATGTACAAGTCATTTATTTATCAAAAAACTTTCTTTTATATTTTGAAATTTTATTTTAAGTCACATCAATGTTCACCCATTGGTTCCAATAAAAAATACCCCAAAACATATTAGGGCTAGACAACTTGGAACTTTGTGGGTGACATGGCATCAATTTGGATTCGTCACACCTCAAGACCAATGTGGTTAGATAGAAAACATACCAAAGTATATGTGATAAAATTTGGAGGAAAAAAAAATCTTGAAAACATAAAGAATTAAGTTACACGAAAAAGAATTAAGTTACACAAAAAAGGGTAAAAAATATACACCACTACTGGCTTCTTTCCCCTACCTAAATGCAAACTGTTTTGATTACATTTACATGTTCATGTTAGAAAAGTTAGTGACTGTTGAGTGACAAGGTCATTTGTTCATAAAAATATCAGATATTTTTGTACTTTTAAGAAATTCATTCATTATCACTTGATCAAACATATCCCATTGTTTGAACTTTAACCCTTTACTTTTGAAATTTTGGCACTATTTTTGCCGTTCCATGCGTTACCCGTGCCCATTTTTTCCTTTCAATGCTGAGTTCCGTGAAAGCTTATTAATTCTCTCCCCATTACGTTATTACATTTCGATATCAAAGTGCTTTTATCCCAATTTGCCAGCATAAGTTGTTCACCATGGCTATGGAATGCTTCAACACTTTTTTGTGGGTCAGTGATGGATAATTTTATCTGCTTTTATGACTTATATTGCCTTTGTGTTTGCTTTTGTGATGACGATGCATATGTTATTCGATGGTTTAAGGACACACTTCAAGAAGTTAGAACCTGTAAAACTTGTCATTCATCTCCAATGTTCCACCAAGTTTCTGGGACATGGGACGCGGGAGAAGTTAGAACCTGTAAAACTTGTCATTCATCTCCAATGTTCCACCAAGTTTCTGGGACATGGGACGCGGGAGTAACATATGTAGAAGTACCATCAAAATTTGGGAAACATTGATTGGGGTATTCAACATAAGCGACTCCGCCCGAAATACTACAAAATTTAAATTAGAAGACATGCCACTGCCTACTGCCTGGAGTCATTCTCGAGAACCCCACAGTCTGACTGGCGACCACACAATCAACACTTCAAAGTCAAATTTGAAGTGATGAATCTTCAATTGTTTTAACTATCCACAGTCCGGTGTCCAACTCCAGACGGCATACAGGTTTGAGTGTCAAATGATGAACCATGGGTTGTGGGCAAATCCCAAAGTTGTAAACTCTCCACACTGTTCACCACTATTGCTTATACTCTAATTGGAAATTAAATTATATAATAGAGAGTCACCTATTTTAAGTTTTTAACAACAATAGATGATCTGTAAATTGCTCCTTAATAGCTAGTTTGATTAAAACTGCGTGCAGTTGTTTCTCTGTTATAGAGTTATCTACCGGGATTGGCCTGATATGGTTTCCTCTTTTTATGATGATTCTGGCATGAAGAATACTATACCTTTTTGCAATTTACTGAAATCGTGGCAGGTAGTTATTGTACTTGAGCAAATCCTCAGTTTTCACTTTTTTCTACCATAGTTTTTTTCAAAGGAATATAGTCCCATACTCGCACATGTATTTGTTAAATTTTTGAACAGCAGATTTGATCTCTGTTCTCAATAATTACAAAATTATAAACAAAAATACACTTATATTCTGAACAAATAACACAGTAGAAATAAAATAGGAAACCAACACATTTGACACATTTGTTTACCTTGGAAAACCCCAATGGGAAAAGTCAACAATCAATGATTTTATTAAGATAAAATCTAGGGTCCTTTCCTGGGATAATGACCCACTGAGGACTAATACAAAACGACAAATAGCCTATCCTATCACACCTCAACATATGTCTTTCGATCTTGTTGGCAGCTACTCTGTTGTTGCACCTTGCTTCTTTCTTCTGACCTTGCCTTGCACAGTGCACACTTGGATGAAAGTCTTTCTCCAGCCAATCAATGAGATTTCACTCACTTTGTGTGTAATTGTGTGTCTCCTTCTATCACTTACGATTTCTTTTATAACATCTCAGAGACCAAAACCCTAACCTTCAATCTCCAAAGTGATGGATGGATGAGATTAAATCTCAAGCCTCACTTAAGATTAATCATCGTGACTTAAGCTTAAGTGCACATTTAGTCATTAGCCAACGTTAAGTTAATTAATTTACTTTTCCTAAGTTCAACTTAGGAAAGCGATAAAAGTCTCTTACTCTCTCAAGAAGTACCTAGAGAGGTAATTTGGACAACTCTTGCATGCCTGGAACCTAACCTCTGCAAAAGTACTTGTCCGAGCTACAAACATTAACACTCCCTCTTAGTGAGAAAGGTTCTTCTCGAAAAACCACCTGGAACTAGTTATGCCTCTGACCTTGGCACACTATTGCACACATCATCCTGCACACTAGCATGCCTCTAACTTTGTTGGTCAATTGCTCTTTGATCACTTGAAGTCATGGAGTCAATGATGCTACATATCAGTGCCATGAAGTTTGGAAATTTCGTTAAAGGCTTGCTCTCCCTCAATGTGCTCCTAGGAACCTTCTCTTGCTCCTAATCCATCAATGTCATCTCCTTCCAACTAGGTCTCTTGGCAGAATGGGAAGGGGCTAATTCCCTCTTCCCAACTGAAGGTTGACTCCCACATTGAAAGTCTGTAAACTCTACTCACCCTTTGAAGCCTTTTGTTCCTTGTCCTTTTCCACTGACATCGATCCATGATCCAATATCCGCTTGGATTCAACTACAAACTCTCCCTGTAACCTGTATACCTTTCCCTTTTCGACACCAAGAACTCGTGTCAAGTTTATTCCAAATCACTTTGGTTGAATAAGAACTCGATCACCCTCGAAAAAAATGGCGTATCCACTGTCCTCCATTGCCAAAAGTGAGAACAAATTCATTTTAAGCTCTAGAACATACAACACATCTGTCACTTCTAAAGATCTTCTTGACTCTAGCTAAAACCTGACTGTCCCAACTCCCTTTACATCACACTTGGTATGGGTGCCAAGCTCCAAATGCAAATTTGAGTCCGTCCTTAACAAACTGCTGAACAACTTATGTGTCCTTGTCATGTGATGAATAACCCCACTATCCTCGAACCCAAGCACTACTGGAAACTATGCCAAAAAGTCAAGAGTATAACAAGTAATCCTTCTCGAACTTCTCGGCAAACTCCTTCAACCTTGACTTGAGCTTTTGCAGATGTTGCCACCTGTTGAGAAATACTCTTCACTTTCTTTTGTTCATGACACTATGGCATAGTGGCCATATTTGTGGTACGCAAATAATTTTACTTTGCTCATGTTTTTCTTCTTCTTCTCTGTTGGTGAAGTTGACTCTCCACCTATATATTCCTTGCTTTTCTTTGCATGATTAACAAGAGCAACATTCTCCTCCTCCTCATCCTTTTGTTGGCCTCCATATAGATATTTCTCTTGCATATCCTCTTGGAAGAACTCATCCCACAACCTCTCCCAATTAGGAAGATTCTCTTCTGCAACAATCCTTTTGACAAAGGGTGCCCATGGCTTGGTAAATCCATTGAGAGCAATCCTCACCAACTCTGTATCTCCTACTGTCTCCCCAACTACTTCCAACTTATCATGAACTTGTGTGATCTTGGTTAGTGTTGTAATCTCATGGATCACAGAGGGTTACCAATAATACACATAGAAACATATACACATAACAGACACAAGAGACAAGAAGAGATAAAGAAGTAATAGATTATATTATAACATGAGGGTCCATACATATACAAAAACTGAACCAAGTTCTCATCTGGCTCAACAGCCTAATATATATGATTACAAACAGTTACAAATAACTACCTGTCGGTTCGGTCAACCGACACGACTCTATGCGGTCGACCTAATCTCTAATTAGTCGGCTATATGACTAATCGGCTTACCGACTAGCTCCTCCAACATCTGCCCCAAGAAACAAAATTTTTCTTCGTCCCAAAGAAACAGGGGAGGCACTCAACACTGCATTGTCTGAGGTGGTTACTTCTATTATGGTTTGTTTTCATGGACTGTGTAGTTGGATGGTTGCTCATTTCTGCACACATACTTCTACAATGGCTTCTGCTGTAATGGCTAGTTGGTGCTGAAACTCTGTCCAGTTTTGTAGTACTTTTTGGATGTCGATAGTCAAGGTTGTGAAGCTTGACAGAGTCGACATTTTCTCCTGGATGGAAAGATCTGTGATGCTTTCCATGTCGGGTCCTATAAATTGAGCCTTTTCTTCCGCTGTATCCAGTAGTCTTTTCATCTGTGGGTAGATTGTGTCCAGCTTGTCGAGGCTCGGTAGTGCTTGCTGTGCCCACTTGTGTGCTTGTTTCTCCAGTTTCTGTAATTTGGCTGTTTCCAATACAATCTGGTCTTGTATTGTACTTCTCATTGTTTCATCGATGCCTCGCCTCTTTTCTAGTACTTGGATTTGCTCATGAGTCTGGCGGGTCTCTGGAAATACTTGTCCGTAGTAGGTAGGCCAATAACGGAGTACTTTTGTTGTGATGATAGACTCTTCCAAGTGGTCCTGCAGTACCTTGTGGGCTTCCAAGAATGCTGTATACTGCTGTCTTAATAGTCTGGATGTTTCCTCTCTTTGATCTTCTTTTGTATTTTGCAGGTGTATTTGTAGGGTTGACACCACATTTTCAAATAGCTGATATGCTTTTTCCAGTGGTTTGTCAGTGTCGGCCTCTATTGGTCCCGGTATTACTGTTTGAATCAAACTCTTGCATTTTGTCAAAAATTCAATTTGCTCTTTCTTAGTGCTGCTGAGCCGCTCTTGTCTAGTCTAGCTTCTTGTTGCTGCTTCTGTGGTGAGAGTTTCTAGGAGTTGACCCAACTCTCCATCTCTTAGTTTCGTTGTGTCGACTGCAGTAGTCGATCCAAGTTGGTTGAGGTGGATTACTGTCGGCCTTTGTTCTTTGTGGTGTTCTTTCTTCTTTTTGTCTTTTCTTTTTCTTTTGTGTCTATGCTAGTCTGTTTGTCGTTTTGCCTGTGGTTCTGTAAGTGGCTGATTTCCCTGTGGTTGGTCTCGCAGTTGCTGATCTTCATTGGCTGGTGGAATTCTTGGTTGAGTTTCTTGGGTAGAACTTGCAGCTCGGTGTGTATCTGGGGGAGTTGAAATAGGTGGTTTAGGGTTTGGCAAAGGTTCTGGATTGGGAGGTGGTGATGGAGATGGTGAATGGTCTGGTGTAATTGGGATATTTTCAGCTGACAATGGATCTTCGACTTTTGGTGGTGAATTGGTTGGTTCATCAGAGAGTAGGTTGTCGATCACCTGGTTGATTGCTAAAATATCTTCTTGGTTATCTTCTTCCAAGTCTCTTACTGGTTCATTGGCTGGTAAGGGGTGGGAGATGTCTGATGGTGTAAATGATGAAGTGCGGCTTGCAACAACTTGAGATGTATTGTCGGGGTTCCTTAAGAATATGGATTTGATAGTTCCCACAGATCTTGGTTTGTGGGGTATTTGGCCTATCTGCTGTGAGAGGGTCAGGTGTGCTGAGCTAGACTCGATTAGCGGACATTTTGTGGCAATTTTCTGGGTAGATGTAAATAATTCAGGGAGCTTTTCAATGAATGCTTGGAAGTCGCCATCCTGGTCGAACCATTCTTTTAGCATTTCTGGCATAGCATTCTTACAAATGTCGACAGGGCTTATGGTGGGTAGTTGTGGGGTATCTTCTTGTGTGATTTGGGTTGGGGATGGGGGTGGAGGGGTAGAGACTAAGTCAACAATATTCTCATTGACTATAGGGTTTGTAGTTTTTACCTTTTTCAGTCTTCCTTGTTTTGCTCCTGCGTCGACAAACCGCTTAAACTGTGTCTCGACTGATATTTTGTTTGCTGCTGCATCTTCTATGATGTCGATAGTAGTAGCCAACAGTTCTTTTTCGTCTTCTGACTCGGACAGGATAAGTTGACGCTTCCCCTTCCCTTTCCCTTGATTTGTTTTTCTTTTCCTTGAGGCTGCTATTTCTTTTGCTATTTTCTTTAGGTTTTTCTTTGTCATAGCATACTCTGGATTATCTGATTAGATGTCTTCTTCTATTTCCTCTCCTCCCTTATGTTGGTGAGTTGGGATGATACTTTGTTTTGTGGGCATGACCGCTTGGTGTTCAGTTGGTGCACTTTCGATTTGGAAAGGTTGTGGGTTAATCGTCTGTTGGAGTTTGCTGGTATCTTCTGTCAGTATATCCTCTGACATGAAAGAACTGATATATAAGCAGAGTTCATAATCCTCCTCTTTTTCCTGGTCGGTCAATGGTTCTTCAATTGGTTGATTTATTTTTTTAGCCCTTGTTGGTATTGACAACTTGGTTTTGGATTGTCAAGCTAGTTCTTGGAAAATCTCCTCGACTGTTGGATAATAGTCGAGAGGTTTTGCTTTTGCTTTTGCCCCCTGCATGTATCAGACTGCAGTGTGGTCGAGTTCTAGTTGAATATGTGCAGTTTTTGGTAGGCTTCTTCGGATGTTCTGAGGCACCCTCCATGTAGTTGTCTGGACCTTTAAAGTTTGGAACCAATTTTCCAGCATTACTTTGCCATTTGCCAGTTCTTTCAGCGTTCCATTCTGTGAAAATGGTTTGAACCGCCACATGTGATATTTGCTAGGTTCTTGGAACTGCTTATCTCCGACTAGACATAAGTGGTACATGGCTATCCAAATTATTAGTGATGGGAACCTGATAATTCCAGCCGACTTCTGGCATTTCTCACATATGGTCTTGAGCATGTCGATGACATACTGAGCCCAACGATAACTTTTTCCTGTGTCTGCTATTGTGTTGACTGCTTCCAGCATATCTAGCTTCAGATCACTCACTCGACCTGTAGGGGTGAGTCCTGTCGCTATGATTTTGGCCACGATTTGCGGTGTCCGGGCTCGTATTTGACAGATCATTAGCCCTTTCGAGTTATTCCCTGATGGTGTTCCTGTTAGTCGTTCTACCAATCCTTCTTTTATGACGATAGGAACAGGGTCGCCCTGGTTTGAGAGACCAGTAAGCTTGTATATGACCTTGCCGGAAATTTCTACTGGTTTGTCGAAGTAGAATTTGCCATTGTGATACCGGCTAATGATAAATTTTACAGCTGTTTCTTTTGTTTAGCCAAAACTCGCCATGACCGGCTAATGATAAATTTTACAGCTGTTTCTTTTGTTTAGCCAAAACTCGCCATGAAAGGTGTATTCATGTAACTCATAATGGTACTGTGGCTTATCTTCTCTGCTTCTTGTGTCATTTTCTTGTCCACATAGGCCTATTCTTTGATTTCTGCCCAGGTCTTTGCCCATGAAGTTTCCTGTACCTTAGCATTTTTGATGTTTCTTAATCTTCTCATGAGTGGGGTTTCGGCGGATTCTAGTTCTTTTGTTTTGGTAGCTGCGGCTCTGGTTTGCTTCGGGGCCATTTTGTCGGTCTTTTGGCCGGCTTTCTTTTTGAGTACTTGGTTGCTCTATTTATTCAAAACACGGTAAGGACTCTTTTTTCTGGTGTGGTATTTATAGGCGGAACAGATGGCGATTTTGTCGATGAAGGTATTAATGGCAGACATGATGGTCCAGAACGGTCGATTGAGGTCGCGTTTAGCGTTTTGAGTTTGGCGCTCCTTCTCACCGTGGTCATGAAGGCGTGATATAACCTTTGGAGTCGTTTGTCGATGTCGATCCGGAGGGTGGTCGATGGGGGGGGGTGTCGGTTGTCGAAGTGCAATCTAGTATATCTTTCAAAATTTTCTGTCATTTTGGTTTATGGGTGTTGGATCTGTTTGTTGTTTTTGAGATTTTAATAGTTTTTTCTGAACAATTATGGTCGTTATATATATATATATATATATTTTAGATTTGCTTAATTTTTGTATCGTTTTAGTCGGGCACCATTAACAAGTTTCCGAAATATTATGCCTTGTAACGTCCTTAGTCGGACTGATCCGTTGGCATGAATTTCTTCGACAACGTAAGGTCTCATCCATTATGTGTGTAGCTTTTTGGGTTTTCCTTTCACTCGACTGTTATATAGCAGAGCAAGATCTCCTACCGACAAATTTTTGTTTTTGATATTGCGGTCATGCCAAGCCTTTTGCTGCTGTTTTTGAATTTCTTGATGTTGTAAAGCAAGCAGTCAGTGTTCTTCTAGGTTGCTTAGTTGCATTAGTCGGTCCTTCCTGCCTTCTTCGACATCGACATGTAAGATATCTGCTATGATAGGTGTTTGCTGTCGGAAATGTAGTGGAATGACTGCTTCTTGGCCATAGACTAGTCGGAACGGTGTTTGGTCGTTTGAACGTTTGCATGCTGTCTTGTAAGCCCATAATACTGCAGGGATTTTTTCGTCCCAATTGTCCTTGTTGGTATTGCAGATTTTTGTTGAACCCCTCGTTATTGTTTTGTTGAATGCCTTTATTGCTCCATGCGACTGAGGGTGATAAGTTGTACTGCGTTGGTGGTCAATTTTGAACTGGGCTGTCAGTGCTTCGATGGTTTTGTTAATGAAGTGTGATCCTTGGTCACTGATTAAGGTTAGTGGGCATCCAAATCCAGTAATTATATTTTCATAGATAAACTTAGTAGTTACCTCACTGGAAAATGTTTCGACAGATTTTGCCTCCGCCCATTTGGTTACATATTCTAATATAGTTATTATATATTTTGCACTTGTTCTTTTTGCTGGTATTGGGAATGGTCCTATGAAGTCGATGGCCCAAATTTCAAATGTCAAACTTGGGTTCACTGATATCAAGGGCATTTCTGTACTAGGTAGAGGTCAACCCAGTCGTTGGCATCGGTCGCATTGGCTAACAAGCATTTTGCAATCCTTGTACAATGTTGGCCACCATAGCCTCGACTGTTGGATTTTCTTGGCAGTGGTTTCTGCTTGAAAATGTCCTCCCGCCAGTCCATAGTGTGCCTCGTGCATGATATTATCTCTTTCGTGTTCTAATACACATTGCTGGAGGATGTCGTCCAAGCCCATTTTATATAAAAATCCATTTATGAGGCTATATGGTGCAACCTTCATAGCTAAGATTTGTTTCTTTTTCGTGCTCATGCCCTCTGGTGCTTGACCATTTTCTAAGAATTGAGCTATTTCCTCCAATTCTGCCGCGACAACTTCTACTTGGAATAAGTGTGCATCCGATAGGTCATCTTCGACTCCTATCGGGTACTCTTTCGTGTCGATTCTCGACAGGTGGTCGGGTCTGACATTTAATTTCCTTGGTATAACGACGACTTCGAATTCAAATTCTTGGAATAGTAGTAGCCAGCGACAAATCCTCCCGTGGTGCAAAGGTTTGTTTACAAGGTATTTCAATGCTTGGTGGTCGGTATATAAGATAAAAGGATTGGCTAGTAGGTAATGTCGGTACTTTTGTAGTGCAAAGACAATTCCTAATGCTTCCCTCTCTGTTGTCGAATAGTTTTCTTTTGCCTTGCTTAGTTTTTTGCTGCTATACACTATAGGGTAATCCATTCCATCGTCTCCTGGTTGTGTTAAGATCGTGCCTATTGCTAGGCCTGATGCGTCGATATGTACATGGAATTTGATCGACCAATTTAAGAATCTAAGGATAGGTGCCTCGACTAGTTTCCTTTTTAATGTGTCAAATGAGATATTACATTCATCTGTCCAGTCGAACTCTTGATCTTCTCTTAATAGTTCTTCTAATGGATAGGTCATATCTGAGTAGTATCTAATAAATTTTCTGTAACATCTTGTGTGTCCCAGCAATACCCTGACCTGTTTTGGATTCATTGGAGGTTTCAAGTTGAGGATAATCTTTATCTTTTCAAAGTCGACCTTGATGCTTTCTTTGCATACAATGTGCCCTAGTAGTATTCCTATAGGGGTTAAGAAGATGCATTTCCTTATGTTGAGAGATAACTGAATTTGTCGGCATCGTTCTGGCATGAGCCTTAGCCATTTGTAGTGATCTTTCAACATGGACTAGATCGTCCAGTCATCGAAATATACTGCCATTGTTTTGTAGATATATTCTTGAAATGTTTTGACAACGATTTTTGAAAATACTGCAGGTGCGTTTTTAAGACCAAAAGGCATAACTTTTTAGGCGAATGAGCCGAATTCAGATACGAATGTCGTCTTTTTCTGTTCTTCTTTGGCTATTGGTACTTGGTTATACCTTGAGAATTTGTCTGTAAACGAGTAGCATTCATGTCTTGCAACTTCATTTAAGATTTCATCTATGTATGGTGTTGGGAATGGGTTTGTTAGAGTGACTTTGTTTAATTCTCTGAAATCGACATAGATCCTCAGTTTCGTTAGGTCGTGTTTCTTTGGTTGGACGACCATCGGGCTTGCCCATTCTGATTGATCGATAGGGTGGATAATTCCTATTGCGAGCTTATTATCGATCTCTTTCTGGACTATCTCTTTGTATTTATGAGCTAATTTGTATGGCCTTTTCTTTACAGGTTGGGCATCGGGCTTGATGTCGATATTCATTTCGCCCATTTCATGGACTAGCCCTTTGAGATCTTTATAGTCTCTAGCAAAGACATCCTGGAATTGTTTCAGTAGGTTTACAATTTTGGTCGTTTGCTCTTCGCTCCAGTAATCGCCAATTTTGCCATTTTTGGTCGTTCATCATTTGGTATGTCAAACTCTTTAGTTTGAACTTTGGCATCCAACCATTCTGGTGCTTTGGCTTTGTTGATTGGTCGACTCCATTCTTTGAATTGTGAGAATGTAGCACGAAAGTTTGTTGCGGTCATTCGGTTGGTATCTTCTTTGTCGGTTGTGTCGACTTTAAGTACTGTGCGAATTGGTTTTGTTGTTTCTGCGTGATATAATTTCCATCGAAAGCTTTTTCCTTCCGGATTTTCGTTTTCTATTTGCAGTCTTGTCGACTGTGGTATTATATTGGTTTGTATGTTATTGCATGGTGTTGTCGGTCGATCATAGTTTTGTATCAGACTGTTGTTCCTGGTCGGTTCTGTGAATGCTTTTATCTGCTTTGCAGTTTCGACTAACTTTTCGTTTTGCGGTATAAAACTGAAGTCCATAGTGAAGTTCTCTCTAAGTTTGTTCCATTGAAATGTTTCGCCTCGTGCCTCTTCCATTTTATATACCATTTATTTGATAAGTCGGCTAGCGTCGAGGGAAACAGGTGTGGCCATGTATGTTCGTCTTTATAACCAAGTCTTCTCCATTCTCTCTCGCATGTTCTTATGTGCTCCTCTGGGTCTTGCCCTTGGATGAAGACATGTATTTGCGCCTGTTTGGTTAGCTTCCTTTCTCTGAATCTTTCTACGAAGTAAGTTGAAGCTGTTGTCCAAGTCTGTAATCTTGATTGATGGGTGTCCCACCATCGAGCAACTTGGCCTGTAAAGGTTTCTACCAGGCTTTGTAGTCGGCCATGTTCACCTATGTTTTTAGAGACTTGTTCTATATGCAAAACTGGGGATTCTCTTTCTTTATACCTTGGGATTTGTCTGTTACTTATATTTGTTGGGGTTAAGGTAGGGTATCCCCTGGTTTTCTTTTCAAATATTTTTGGAATGATGGAGATTGAGAAACATTGATGGACTAGTTTCTTCTGTATAGCTTGAATGGTCCAACAACCTCTAGTCTTCGTTATTTTGAATTTGGTATAATTGTCGAATGTTGACTTCTTCATCAATGGGTTCTGTCCAAGGTTCTCCTTGGGAAGGACGAATAGGGACTATGACTTTTTGTCCATTTCCTTTTAATTTTATCCTTTCTTTGTCTAGAGATATTGATGCCTTCATTTTTCTTCCCCATGGTCGACCTACCAAGGCTGGGAAGGAGCTGGATCCTTCTTTAGGGTCGATAATTTCAAAGTCGACTTTAGTCGATATTCTTTTTATTGTCGTATCGACATTTCTCCAAAACCCAATAGGTTCGATCAGTCCTTGGTCAGCTAACTTGAGGTATATGCCTGACTCATATAGTCGAGGTCTACCCGACTGTTCCCAAGTGTCGTGAGTCATAATATTTACTTGTGAACCGAAGTTGAGTACAACTTGTTGAACATGGTATCTTTCAATTTCAAGATCGACAAGTGGGTCAGCATCGGTCTCGTCTTTTTGGTTTAGACTGCATATGTTTTTGGTTTGTTTTTCTGTATTTTATGATTGTGCTTCATATGATACAATAAGTCAATGAATTGAGATACCGATTTATCATCCTGTACTAAGCGTATTAATGCTTTAATTGTGTTTTGTTGACTGTCATCAACTTCTTCCTGCCTAGCAAATTCTTTAAACATATTCGTCGCGTCGTTATATAATTGTTTTTGTTTAGTCGGGTTAGGATAATCATTCTTTTCTTTGATTTTACTAATGCGTAGATTATCATTTCCAATTTTTGTCCCTTGTCGGGTTATTATGTGCAGGTTCTTTGTATTCATTACATCATGTTTTTGAACACACGACAAGACATTAACATTTTTTTTTTATTAATCTTGTCGAGCATGGTGGGACAATCCTCTAATGAGTGATTGCCCACACCACAGCTAGTACAAAACTATAGATAAGTTTTATCCTTGTATGGACAATCTGCATATCGATGACCTTCTTTGTAGCATGTAAAACACTGGATGGGTCGTCGTGGTCGATTGTCGCGATTTCTAGAAAATCGTACTCGACCTCCATATCCTCCACGACGGTTGTCGAACCGACGCTCATATCGACGGCCTTCATATTTTTGATTATTTGGCTCGTTTTGATCATTGCTTCTTTGGGCGTTATCATTATTCTGCGCGACTGCATTCGTTTAGTAGACTGCTTGGTAATTTTGTCGATTCTTTAAATTTAGGTGGTAGTTCGCCGTAGCGTAACTTTTTACCTCATAGATTGCGCACCAAGATGCTTCGCCACTTTTCATGTCATATGGGCAATTTTTCATTGTATGTTCTCCATGTTCTTGGCAAATGTCGCAGAAGCATTTCGTCTGAACAAATCGAACGTCTTGTCGATAGTTATCTTTAGTGTGTCCGGCCGTGGAACATTTTGTGCACCAGATATCCTGATTCTTGAGGTTCAGTTCTTTCAAAGATTTTTGCATGATTTCTAGTTGTTCTTCCAGTCTAGTATCAATGGGATATGCTGGGAAATCTTCATCCATCTCTACTTACAGAGCTTTGGTAAGTGTGTCTTCATATGTTTTAAACGACGCCAAGCTTATGTGTCGCCGGATTTTCTATGATAGACCTGCAAGAAACCACTGAATTAATAATTGTTCGTCAATTACACAGTTTAGTTGGCCGAGGAGGTCTTTCAATTTTTTGTCATATTCGCGAACAGACTTTGCTGGTTTCTGAGATGATGTTTCAACTTTTTGGCTGCCAGATGTTTTGCGTCTGGGGTTTTAAAGAAAGACAAGAGTTGTGCTTTAATGTCTGCTTTGGATGTTTGGGGAGTTCTCTCGATATAGGTCATATACCAAGTTAGTGCTCTTTTCCGTAAAGCACCAGCGAACTGTGTCATCTGTCATTCTTCGATCGTAACTTGATTTGCTTCCCATATTGACTCACAGACGAACCAATGTCGTCTAGGGTCTTCGTCACCCTCATATAGAGGGATATGTGCTGATCCGTTACCCATGTCGGTATCGATGCCGTTGTTTTCAGGAGGTGGCGGTGGTGTTGGGGGTAGTGGGATGTTTTGTTTGTCTCGCTGTTCAGAGCTGTTGTCGACGGAACTTTCGTTCCCGTCGGTTGTTTTGTTTGTCGTTTCTTCTCCGGCAAGCAGTCGGTTCGGGTCGACTTCTCCTGTCGATGCCCAACTGCATCGATTTGTCTACAAGTCCGACTGTTCTGAATTTTGCAAAGCTGTGTTTGCCAGGGCGGTGCTCCTTCATGTGTCGGGTAGAGCAAGTGGATACTTCGGTTGGAAGGGTACGCTTGAAGTGTTACCCAATTTCCTTCCTTCGGTCGACGGATTACTAGATTATTATCATCGTTTCCCTCGTCGTCTAGTCGACTCTATATACCAAACTCACCAGCTCTTAGTCGCAGGTCTTCTTCGACAATGGACTGTATTCTGGTGCTCGGATCCGTTGGAGAGAGAGATCTTACCTCCTGGTGAATTTCTAGTTGGAGAGCTTCTCGCTGCTCTATCCATAAGTCTTCTTCCATGGGTGATGCATCTTCATCTACGCCTTCTTCCTGTCAGTCATGACCGGACTCTGGCGGATTTCTTTCTTGGTCTGTCACCCCTAGTTGTCATCTCTCTTTGCAGCGCTATAGCCTGTTCTCTTCTTTCTTCCCTTTTTTTCAGCCTCTTCTCTCTTTCTATTCTCTGTAAATTTGACTTACCTTTGTGTCACTGTTTGGTCGATTTCATTTATAGGTTGACTTTTCATTGCTGGTGATGGTATTTTCTTCAGTCGACTAGAATCCTTTTTACTTTACCCCGACACATGACCAGCTACCCCCCCATAGCCTACCCCACGCTTTAGAAAGCTCGAATAGTTCTGTTTATTTGCTTAGGAAGTATTCCCACTCCCTTTCGGCAATGAATTTTTCTTGTTTCTTATATTTCTTTGCCTAGTTAGAATTTGGTGGCGGTTCGCGTAGTGACGGACGAGGTTCTACGATATGGCGCACTCCCTTCTCTATTAGGAATTTGAACAAAAGGGTTGGTAAGGAGCAAAGAAACTACTCGGTGAGGTCTGTATAAAACCTTTTCTCAATGCTTTCGACCGAAACTCTTTCTTCCACGGCTTGTTCCTCGCAGAATTCGTATGTGATCTTCTCAAACCACTCCAACAAGTTTGTTCGTCTACCTCGAATCAGTTTTTCCAGTAGCTCTTGGTTTTTAGTTGCTTTCGGTTTTTTCATCCAGAAGTTTTTTCAGAAGCTGAGGTATTGATTCTACAAACTTCTCATGTGTTTCAGTGAAGAATTTCTCCTTCGCCTGAGCAATGGTCAATCTGTTTCTTCTTGCGTAGTTCTGCAAATAATTTGCTATCTTACACTCCCTCCAATTCTTAATCTTCTGTTCTGATATCATCTGCTTATGGTCATTACGTCTGTATATGTACTACCGGCAACGGAGCCAATGTTGTAATCTCACAGATCACAAAGGGTTACCAATGATACACATAGAAACATACACATAACAAACACAAGAGACAAGAAGAGATAAAGAAGTAACAGATTATATTATAACATGAGGGTCTATACATATACAAAAACTGAACCAAGTTCTCATCTGGCTCAACAGCCTAATATATATGATTACAAACAGTTACAAATAACTACCTGTCAGTTCGGTCAACCGACACGACTCTATGTGGCCGACCTAATCTCTAATTAGTCGTCTATTTGACTAGTCGACTCACCGACTAGCTCCTCCAACAGTTAGATAAGAAACTATTGTATCTGATTTGGACAACTTGGTGTTCCTGAGTTCCTCCCTTAGTTCCATCTTCTTGTTTTGGTTATCATTCTGATATAACATTGCCAGAGCCTCCCAAATTTCCTTGGCTAATTTCTTCTCAAAAATGTGAGGGATCAAATGATCTTTTATCCCATCTAAGATGATCCTCTTGGATTTCACGTCCTTCAAGTTATGATTGGCCAGTCCTTTGGATCCGTTGGTGGGGTCTCGATTGTGTTAGCAAAATCTCTCAACTCAATTTCCATGAGAACCAATGTGACCCTTGCTTTTCAAGGACCGTAGTCAAGGGAAATTTTAAGGATCCATACTTATTTAAAAGTGTATAAACCTTGACTAATTTTACCAACTCTTTAAATGTCAACTATAAAATATTTGGCTATTTTTTTCTAAAAAATATTTCAATTTTTAAGGATTTTATGTAGTTTATATAATAATTTGGTGATTTTTAGAGAAACAAATTTACCCCATCAAAACTGAGCAAAAAAAGGATTCAAAAAATGCAAATTGGTGAATATTTTTTTGGAAAATAGCCCATGGGTTAAATTTTGCCCCTAAAATTTTCCTTGGCTGTAGTTGGATGCACCCTTTCATTGATCTTCAAACCCGATTGTTACCATCTTAAATATTAAAATCTAACGAGAAATTGACCTGAAAAATGTGCTAAACTTTGCTACCTGGATTTGCTGCCTAAACTTTTTGCCCGTTGCCTGAAACTCTGCTTGAAGTTGTCTGTAGCATTTTTCTGTTACTCGGGGTCTTTTTTGGTCTTCTCAAGTTTTTAGCGGTTTGCTCAACTGCTGAACTAGGCTCCTGGAGGCTTTTGCTAGTTGCCTGGCTGTTTCTCTGGGTTGCCTAAGTTTTCTGGGTTGCCCAACGGTTGTCCTGGGCTGCTCGGCAGCTACCCTGCTTACCTGACACTACCTTGCGGCTTTAGACCTGCGGTGACTCCTCTCTTGGCGGTTGCTTGCCAACAGTCTGCTAGCGATGTTGCTTGTTGGCAATTGTTGGTGGATCCTCTGCTCAACCGGACCTCCACGATCCAACTTCTCATCGTCCCCTCCCGCCACCAATCCTCTTGCCCTCGACTCTCTTGCTTTCATGTCGGATTTGCTACCAACTCTTGTCACCCAGTTGTCGATTGCTGCTCTGCGCAGCGGCTGTCGACCTATAGCACGTGGCAATCCTCTTGCCCTCGACTCTCTTGCTTTCATGTCGGATTTGCTACCAACTCTTGTCACCCAGTTGTCGATTGCTGCTCTGCGCAGCGGCTGTCGACCTATAGCACGTGGCCTACACTACCGTGTGTCTTCGCTTTGCCTGCTATCTCTGTTGTGTCCTCTCTCAGCTCCATCCTCCAACTCCCCCTCTTTCATCGAAGGTTGCCGCTGTTGCGATGGCTCGAGTCTCTCCGTTGTTCGGTGCCGTGGCTGGCGACTTGCTACTTCCCTAGCTTGACTCTAGCCCTTTTGCCCGTGTCTTGCTACCTCCCCTGCCTGCCACCACCGACTCCTGTTGACCTGCGATCGAGTCTCCTGTCTTGGTATAGTGGTCCACTGATGAATAATACAAAACAACAAATAGCCTAGCCTATCACACCTCAAGAATTGCCCTTTGATCTTGCTGGTTGTAGCCCTTTGCTTCTTTCCCTAGAGCTTGCTCCTGCACACTTGGATGAAAGTCCTTCTCCACCCAATAAATGAGATCTCACTCACTCTATGTGTAACTGTGTGTCTCCTCTCACTTAGGCTTTCTTTTATAACATCTCATTGATCAAAACCCCAACCTTCAATCTCCAAAGCGATGGATGGTTGAAATTAGATCTCAAGCCTCACTTAAGATATACGACTGTTACTTAATCTTAAGTTCACTTTTTGTCATTAGCCAACATTAAGTTAATTAATGTGCTTTTCCTAAGTAAGACTTAGAAAAGAGATATAAAAGTCATTTACTCTCTCAAGCAAGTACCTAGAGAGATAATTTGGACCTATGTTGCGGGGAAGCGCCCGCCCTCCCTCGCCCCCGCTCCGCAATCGCGCTTCCTGCTTCGCTCCCGATTCGAAGCGAATTGCGAAGCGCGCTTCCCATCAGAAAATTTCGTTCCCTGCCAATTCAGGAAGCATTTGCTTCCTCCTCGCTTCCACCTTGCTTTCGCTACGCTCCCACCAACGCTCCCAACGCTTCAGAGATCGCTCCCCCTTCGCTTCCCGTCGCTCCCATGCACGCTTCCTCCTTTAAACGTTGCCCACGCGATGCCCACGCCCGTGGATGAGAGGAAAAGGGGTTTTTGAGGGAAGGAGGAGGGCTTTGGGGGATAAAGCCCTCTTTTCTTTCCTACATCATTGTCACTTTGCAAGAGAAGAAAGGAGAAGAGGAGAGGAGAAGAGAAGAGAAGAAGAGGAGAGGAGAAAGTTGCAGCTTGCCACCATTGGAGAGTGGGAGCCAAAGAGGTAGGTTCTACAACCTTCTAAGTTCTTTGTAAGTTTCTAAATTAAACATTTGTTATTTTCTTTGTGTTAAAATTTTGAGATTTTTTTGACCTTTGATTTCTATGATAGTATGAAATTTGAATGCTTGGCCTTGGAATATACATTCTAGAGTCTAGAGTCTAGAATCTAGTGACTAGAAAATACATTGTTAAAAACTTAAATCTCTAGTTCCTCCCTCATTCTATTGCAGGCAACAGGGTAAATCTCTAGTATCATTTGGCATCAACCATGATGATGGGTTTATGGTTTATTTTGTTGGTTCCATTTGTTATTTTCATGGTGGTGGTTGGAAACCGGAGGAAGAATGAGGAAGAGGATGAAGAAGTGGGAAGTGGCTCATACCATGGAGAGGAGGAGGAAGAGGAGGGGGAAGAGGAGAGGGAAAGCTGAAAGAAATCCAAAGAGGACCCCACACCCTTGTGGAAATATGTCACAAGGCAGGCAGGAACTAGAGGCGGTGGAACCACCAAATTTGTTTGCCCCCATTGTAACAAGACATACACAGGTTCATATACTTGTGTGAGACGACATCTATGTGGGCACATGCAATGTGATGAAAGAAAAATTGTAGGAGTTTGTGTTTGCCCAAATGTGGTATCAACACAAAGAGCCATCTATAAGAAGGAAGAATTTGAAGCACAAAACACATCAAAACGATCATCGGATGACCATGACCTTTCATGCTCACAAAGAACTGGAGGCCCATCCACCCAAGGCAGTGGATTCTCTCCCATGCAATCACGTGGCAGTCACAGGACAATATTAGATTTCCTTGATCAAGGTGATAGGGATGACGTGGATTCAAAAGTGTATCTGTTTCTCTATGCATGTGGCATACCATCCAATGTTCTTTGCTCATCCTATTGGCATGAAATGGTAGAGGCCATACGCACTGCCCTAGTAGGATACAAGAGCCCCGGGTATAACAAAGCTAGAACTGTGGGGCTTGACAAGGAAAAGGCCAAGATCCAAAATGCTTTGGGGCAATTCACAAATGCTTGGAATGAGTATGGGGTATCAATTGTATCAGATGGTTGGACCAATGTGAAAGGTAAGCCGTTGATAAATGTTTTTGGTGTCTTTGCTACTGGTGCAATCTTCCTTTCGGCACATGACTACTCAGATAAATTCAAGACCGGCATGAACATTGCAGAACTCCTACTCAAAAACATTGAAGCTATTGGTCCATACAATGTCATCCAAGTCATAACAGATAACGCTGCTAATTGTAAGGCAGCGGGAGCAATCATTGAAGATAAATACCCCAACATATTTTGGCCCGGGTGTATGGTTCACACATTGAACCTTTTGATGCATGACATTATTTAAGTTGAAGGAAAATTAATACAAATGGATTGGTGAACTGTACAAAAAGGGTAAGCACATGATAAGATTTATTACCAACCAACCATAGCAATGGCCATGGCATTTTCTGTGCTCACTCAAAGTTAGAGCTATTAAAGATTGCAAAAACTAGATTTGCTAGCTATTACCTCAGCTTCAGGCGCTTTTTGAAGGTAAGAGAGGCATTGGCTAGCATGGTATCAAGTGAATCATGGCAAGTCTTGAAAGATAGGGCTACATCCACATCTGTCAGGCGTGATTTTCAGGACGTGGAAGACACAGTTCTTGATGGTCAATTTTGGGCAAGTGTCAAGTTTGCTTTGCAGTTCACAAAGCCCATTTATAACATGATTCGGTTTGCAGATACAGATAAGCCGGTAACTGGGGAGGTGTATGAGCAGATGGATAGCATGTTGGGCTAGATTAAAGATATTGTTGAATCGAAGGATCCCATCCTGTATGACGATATTCACATACATGTGGCCAAAAGGTGGGATCATTTCAACGTTCCACTGCATGCCTTAGCATATGTATTAACACCAAAATATTATTCTCCATTTTGGTTGGCCAAACCAGCACCTGGGGGTAGGGTTAGGAGAAAGCCCCACACATATCCAGAGGTACAGGTTGGGTACATGGCTACTATAGACATGTTGGTCCCTGATGAAGAGGAATGTGTCTTACTGCGTAGTGAATGAAGCAAATACCTCAGTGAGATTGGTCCGTTTGGTACTTTGCATGCTAGAAAAGATCGAGATAGGGCACCTCCTATTGAGTGGTGGAACATGTATGGCTCATCATGCCAACGCTTGCATAAATTGGCAACTAAAGTGCTTTCACAAGTGGTAAACAGTTCCTCTGCAGAAAGGTGTTGGAGCACCTATAGCTTCATCCACTCGATGAAAAGAAACCGATTAAATGAAAATCGGGCATAAAGTTTGGTTTATGTAGATTACAACTTGAGGTTGTTGACTCATTATTGTGAGCGGGCCAAAACCGATAGATCGTATGTCACTTGGGACAACAATCCGGAGGAACATAACTTGGAGGATGGAGCCTTAACTTTAGAGCGCTTAGAGGAAGAGCTTTTGGGCAATGAGGATGACCATGTAGCAGTAGCAGCAGCAACAATGCCATCACCTCCTTTGCCCCCAGGTTCAACTTCCCAACCCCCACCTGCGTCAGTGAGGGGGGGTCATGTAGGATCAAGTCTTGGACATGGCTCAAGCCACTCAACATCGGTGGCTACTAGGGACGAAAATCCCGCTCCCTTTGTTCATGAACATAGACAACGGCAAAAGAAATTAGATATTTTCCGTGGCAAGAGGAAACATCCATAAAATCTACTTTTCTTGTCTTTTCTTATTTACAGTACTTTCAAGTTTCTGCATTGTTGAGATTCAAGAACTTGAGTCATTGACTCTTTTATATTTATTATGGTATATTTTGTGAATATTACACGGCAATTCAAGTTTGAAGTTGAACTCTGAAGCTGTAAGGTTGATAACTTGATGTTATGGATAATGGACCTATGTTTGATGAATTCACTAGTATATGATAATTGATTGAATCATTGATGGTTGATGAATGATGTTATATGGTATTATGATTTATCATGTTATGGTTTATTTCATGTTTTAATGCTTTCCATGACTAATTCAACATTCTACAAGCATTTGTTGGCATATATGCATCAAAATATATTAAAAATATATATTATATAAAAAACGCTTCCAAACTGGAAGCTTCTAAAAATTTTGCTTCCTGCTCCCGCTCCCAAGTAACCTTGATTTGGACAACTCTTGCATGCCTGACAGATAGCCTCTGCAGAAGTACCTTCAAGCTACAAATATCAATAGTATTAAGCATTCCAAGCATGGACTCTAGTATCTAACCAGGCCCCTGTGGATTTCAGTCTTCTATACATTACTGAATGGAGGACAATAGAAATTGCCAGCCAAAATTCTGATTGGTAAACCCAAGGGACGGTGGGACTTGATCCTTAGACATCCTTGAACTTTTGCACAAAAGAATATACCAATCCAGCCAACCTTGGGGCTTTTTCTACTGGAGTTCTGGCTATTTGAAGATTAAGTTGCAAGTTTCAGTCAATTAAGATGAAGTTACTTTGTTTTACTTTGATAGGATTGTGATTAAATGATTGGTGTTGTTGTTGCGAGTACTAATTGAAGCCAGCCAGAATTGACATTTGAATTCCATTATGTTTTCTATCTTGGTGCATATAAGAGAAGATGATTGTAGGTGTCTCTAGCTTGGTACATTTGAGATTTCTCGGTGCTTGTTTAAAGAGAGAACTGTTGAAACTTTATAATTTGGGTGATTTTATTTTTTACCAAGACAGAAAATCTTTATGTTCAATATTTCAAGTGTGGAATCAAAGTAGACATTGTTCTGCCTAAAAAGGCCTTATAGCATGTATTTTTGACAAAAATTACAAGATTGTCATTCATTTCATCAATCCTATGTCAACTTAGGTACAGTCATCCTAGGCTCCTATGAGGCGGCCTTTATTTCAAAAAAGCAACATTGTCATTCATTTCATCAATCCTATGTCAACTTAGGTACAGTCATCCTAGGCTCCTATGAGGCAGCCTTTACTTCAACAAAATAACATTGTCATTCATTTCATCAATCCTAAGTCAACTTAGTTACAGTCATCCTAGGCTCATATGAGGTTGCCTTTACTTCGAAAAAGATCCTTTCAGATCTACTTCTATAACCAAAAACAATTGAGAAAGCCTCTCTACCTTTACTAATAAAGTATGTCAACTTAGGTACAGTCATCCTAGGCTCCTATGAGTTAGCCTTTACTTCAACAAAATAACATTGTCATTCATTTCATCAATCCTAAGTTGACTTAGGTACAGTAGTCCTAGGCTCATATGAGGCAGCCCTTACTTCGAAAAAGTTTTTTTCATATGTACTTCTATAACCAAAAACAATTGAAAAAGCATCTCTACCTTTACTAATAAAGAGAAGGTTCCATGATAAATATCTGGACCCCTTCTCTAAATTCCTGAGCAAGTAGGGACCCCTCTTGCATTGGCACAACTTCTTTAGATAATTGATCAACTTTTGTATTGAATTCTCCATGACTCTTTTCTGAATTCTTGAGCAAGTAGGGACCCCTTTTGCATTGGCACAACTTCTTTAGATAATTGATCAACTTTTGTATTGAATTCTCTTGTATATGCACAAGGAAATATCATCAAAATGTTGTTTTATCTCCAACACCAGATTCATTATTGGAGCTAATGAAATATTTTCAATTCTACATCTGCTGTTTGCCTGCCCAATATTTTAGAAGCTTAGATTCTCCATAAACGTCATCAAAATGTTGTTTTATCTCCAACACCAGATTCATTATTGGAGCTAATGAAATATTATCAATTCTACATCTGCTGTTTGCCCCATACGTTAGAAGCTTAGATTCTCCATAAACGTGCAGGCGTTTCGATCCTTTTTTGTTTGCTGTCTTCATCAGAATCTAAAGACCATAAAATTCGGCTCTAATTTCTGTACCTTGTCCTGCAACATACTTCAGAAGATAACCAACGCCAAATGTGGGTCAAAGGCCAACAATTACAAACCATCATAAGCAATGGTAGGATGGAGAACCTATTTTTTGTTGCAGTCGTCAAACAACTTGAATGGGTTACTATTCCTCGTCCACAACCGGATAGCCTAGAGTGGATGAATGGTAGTAAATAGTTGCATGTCACACGCCGATGACGTTTACAGTATTTGGTCAAGCATATGCACAATGAAGTTCTTTGTGATATAGTAGACTTCAACAAAGTTGAAAATATCTTTGGCCAACCATACCTTTGGGAGCGACATGGGTTTATCACTTACAGAGCTTTAATGACAACTTGCATTCTTGGGCCCAATGGTGAGCACAAGGGGTTACATTGCTATTCAGTGGGGGTAAGATTTGAGTGGAATGATGGGTACTCGGTGGCTAGGAAGCAGCCATCCTTCTTGTTCTCCTCTCAGTAAGCCATCCTTTTTATCTTCTAAAGGATGTTTGCTGCTGTCGGGATCTAGAGGAGGTGTGTTGTCTATTGGTCTGACATACGCTCCCCCGGGATCTAAGTCAGCAACTCTGCATGGGTCTAGTTGGCGAGGGATGAGGTCTGATTGATCTAGGGGCTAGAATGGTGATGCTATCTGTCTGCCTCGTGGTACTTTTATCCATTAGGAGTACCGAGAAGAAAGATGTGATCCTCTGACTAGTATCTAGTCTGGGGGATGGTTGAAACGACCCTCATATTTTTGTAGTTGCCCTTTACAAGCAACCTGGCTGAGAATATCGTGAGAAATATTTATCTGCACCTTTGTGGTGAAGGACATAGCACAATCAATCAGCATCTAAATACTCCGTGAGGTGTCACATACTCCAAATTGCAAAAACATTTTATGTTTTAGGAGACATTATGTTTTAATTTTATTATAAAATTTGTAATTAATAACCAAGTGGGGTCAAGGATAATTGCATTTAATTGCTGAATATTTTATTATTAAATAAATAAAAGACGAGACAATAGCTTAAGGAGGTTGTTAAATGAGTGTTTTACTAGCCGCTTGGTGGAATAGGCTGGGTTGAGAGCATATTGACACTTGGCAGCATCCTCAAACTACTTCTAGCTGTTGCAGGAGGCAACTTCCCTATTTTTGTGGTCATGTTCCCCAAGAAAGTGGAACAAAAGCAGGTGGCTTATTTAGTGAAAACTGACCCAAAAGACCTAGGCATGTTGATAAAAACTTCCCATTGAATTCAGCTGAGGCTGCTCATTCTTTACTTGTGAAATTTCTGAGTGAAATTAGTGCACAAGAAATTCGATGGAGGGGACAAGCAGAAGTTTTTGAGTGAAAAGTGTTGAAATTCTGAACCGGTGCAGCTGATTTGAGCTGAGTTCTTACTGCTATAGGCAGAAAGATTACTGCTGATTACTCTGTGGAGTTGCAGAGGTTTCTAAACCAGTTCTCTCACGCAGTGCTTTCAAGCAGGTGGACCAGTAGACAGGCTCGGGGGTCTTAAGATTTGTAGTTCAGCTATCTTCAGGAGTTGGTTGGGAGGAATGGGCTCCTTAAGTTGTTCTCCTCTGCTATATTGCCAGGTTCTACATGTAATTTCTCTATGCAAGCTTAGGAACAAGAAGGAATGAATTTAGGAAATAATATATTTATGTGTCTGCTTCATCTGATATTAAAAATTACTTGGAGAAAATCTTTTACTGTTGAAAGATAGATGAATTATGGATTAGATATGGATTAGAATGAATGATTAGGGTAATTTCAAATTTACTGATGGATAAAATACCTAACTGTATTTTTCCACACATTCAAGAAGGTAGTACTCTAGTACAGTAAGTGAGATTAAATTCTGATGGATAAATCAAATCAAGAACGTAGGATTATGTTTATTTACTTTTTACAGATCTTTTATAGGAATGTTCAGAAGTTTCCTTAGTTAGAATACATCTGTAAAAAAAAAAGATAAACGAGAACTATCATAAAGGAAGGTCTTTTAAAAACCAGTACACTATTTGTGTAACTGGGTTCTTTTAAACACAGTGATTAATTACTAGCTATAAGCTTAGGTTATTATAATTATACATAGTTATTAAATATTATAGGAACATAAAAATAACATAAGCAAGAATAGCTAATAAACAGTAAAAATGAAGAATAGTAATCACTTAGGTTTGGCATTAACATCTAAGCATTTTTTAATAATACTGTAAGTAAACATCAAATAATAAACACATTATAGTTAAACAATTAGTAATGTAGGGTTTTAAATTAAAATAAAATTACAAACCCTAAATTTAGGGAAAACTGTCAACTAGCTTTCTTTTACTTTCTCTTCCCAGAGTAGCGCTTTTACAGTTTACCGTCTTTCTCTTAAATCAAACCTTTTATAATATCCATATTATAAATGCACAAAATTAAAATAAAAATTATACAAAAATAGTATTAAAACTGTTTATCAAGTATAAACTAAAACGATATAAGAAAAGACAAGTTAAAAATTCCCAATCCAATTACATAGTAGAGCTCGGGTTGTATCAACAAACCCTTCTCTTTTAATTATTTTCATAAAATAATCTTTTTACTAACAGAGAAGAACTCGGAATTAGTTTTCATACTAATATCCTAAAGAATTACCTCCTAAATAAAAATCAAAATTATGGACTTAAACAACAACAAAATCTCTTCCATATTCTTTTAACAATCCATTCATAAAACACAAGTATTTTAACAGTAAAGTTTTTCTATTAATTTAAAAACTTAAACAAAACTGAAATTTATCCAACATACGAAACTCCACAGTCTGCCATCGACTTCTTTTCAACCACAGTTTGATGTCAAAAACAAGGCTCCCAACACAACAAAGCTTTCGGTGTTAATCAAAACACATAAGATTTCAAAACCTATCTTAACATATTTAATAACCAACTAGAGAGAGTTACGACTAGTGGCCTTCAGAAGTTTTTCTGTAAAATAGTCTACGCCTTGTCCAAATAACTGTAAGTAAAAACAAGCCATAGCCATACGGCCTTCTCAAAAAAGTATTATACAACGTAGCCACGGCCAAGCAGTTTCGAATCAAGTGAAACGACATCATCCAAAAACCCCACACCCATCGTAGAAGGAACCTTAGGCAAGAACCGAGGCTTACCGGTTGGTTGAGTAGCGTGGAGAACTTCCTCTTGAAGCAGTTTATGCCACCCAACTTCTAATAGCACCTGTAAAATAACCTGAACATTAAAACAAAGAAACATTATGTTTTTATTCATAAGAAAATTCAAGCTATAGTAAAATTATAATAAAGCTTTTGCAGGCAGAAGCTTACCTAGAGAAATCACCCTTGACCGCACAATAGTTTGGATTTACAGCGATTCAAGCCAAGTGAAAACCTGTTACCCTAGCAACTGGACAAGAGAAGCAAGTAAGCCTACACCTCGACGAGATGGTTTAAGCCAACAACCAAGGCCACGATGAAACCAAAACCGAGACCACACTGCTATTCCAGGCAGAGTTTACAATTGGACAAACGCACGAAGGAAAGCTCTTGTAGAGGTAAAGCAATGGCAAGGAATGCCTTTACATGTAGAGGTAAAGCAATGGCAACGAAGGCCTTTACACACAAAGACAACTCAATCGCACCAATGGCCATGAGGCCATGAGCCGCGACATTCTTCACAGTAGCGAAGAGGGTCTACATTGCGAGATTTTAGGGTTTGGGCAACTCTTGTAGTAGGGTTTTTTCAACATAAAAACCCAACCACCAATTGCTCGCCACGTGTTTTTCACTTCCACTCAGATTTTGTGGGTTTATGTTCTATAGTGTCGAGAGTTTGGGATAAAGCCTGCAAAAAGGGGCATATATAACCTATGTTATGAACTCCTTGAAAATCATATAAACACTAGACTTTTCTTTTATTATAAAATGCCTAAGTATAGATTGAGAAGGTATTATTAGTTTTAATTTTTGCACAGATAAGATCTATACCTTTAAAATAAGGATCCTATAATTAGTATTAAAACATGCAAGGATTTTGGGTTATATTTATTCTTTAGTTAATGGACCTTTCACCCTTGAAAACAAGCTTTGTCACCTCGCTCATAACCTTGTCATGTAGTCTTTTGCATTTCATTTGGTAATTACATAAGTAGATAAAGAAATTATACTCTGCTTGATTTCTATAGTTTCATTGTTATAAATGACATTTCTTACATACTCGATGACAACTCTTTCGACTTAGGTGTAATTGTCTATGAGGCATTTAAATGAATGTTGATACAAAAACAAACAAATTACCTTCGTAATAAATAATTTTATAATGAAAAGATCTAGGTTACAACATTTATCCTTCCATAGAGTTGTATGTAGGACTTAATATAACAAAAATTGGATAAAAATATGAGGTATAGGTTATAGTCAAAGATAAGTAGAAAACATATATTTCTATGTTGTGTTTGAGTTTCCAAGTACTTACGCTTATGAATAAATAAATAAAAGTAAATGCACAGATTTGATGATACCTTCTTTTGCCCAAAGCTGTAAACTAAACAAATATAATAGCATTTAATTTATGCTAGTTGAGATAATTAATCTCAATCCTGAAACTGGATTACAAAACGTCTTACCTGTAAAAAGACCTGTACAAGAAGCATCGCTTTTCATTGCATTAACTAAAAAGCGAAGTAAGCCTCGGACATGAACTGAAGTTTCTTCATGTTTACAAACAGTAAAACAAACTTTAGTACATTGTAAACAAACAGATGTTTTAGCTCATGTTACTTCAGATCATCACCTGCTAAATCAATCTTTAATTCTGAATTATGAAAGTAAATTATTAATTATGCATAAACAAATTTTAATAAAGGAATTAGTTTTTAGTTCTAGTTTAGACCTTAATACGTTAACTGTTAACAGTTAAATGTCCCTCTTAAGTGACGATTGTAAACATTTATTGTTATAAGAAAATTTTTAAAGTTTTATGAAATTTTGGAGTATTACACGAGAGAAGCTGAGACTACTGTGTTCATTAATTTTCATTATCAAATTTGGAAGCAGTTAGTTTAAAATGAGTTGAAACTTGAAATCTATCCTTCTTGTTAGACCTTGGGGATGCTACCTTGCAGTACAATTTGACTTGTGCTTTCATAGCTTGTAGTTGGATAAGGTGGGTTCAGTTACAACTGATTGTGATATTTCTACTCTGCTTGAAAATTAGCTGATTGGAGTTTCTTGAGAAGTTTTTACCAATTTTATATTATAGATTTAAAATTTTAAACCACATTGAAAGGTATACATAAATCAAGGATATGGGAAATGGAACAGTAATTCATGAAAAAGGGTCTGATTAAACTTTAATACGCATTGCATGAATTGACATCTTGACTTTTTGTTTGCAGGATACGGCGCACTGATACTGTTACATGCAGGTGTCTATTTAATTGAATTAGATGCCTATTACACAAGGTCAAAATTATTGCCATTCATATAGGTTTTACGTCGTTTCTTATATCGCTTGGCCTTAGTTGATGGACCAAACTGTATTTTTTTGATGGATCGAATTTATGATTTCTAATGCTGCTGCTAGCTAGAGATTTGAGATTGAACACACTTTTAGAAGCAGGAAAAAGGCTTTTTTAGAAANGGTTTGAAGTGGTGCCAGTTTATTTTGCTGATAATCCACTATCTTTTCTAATAACATTGAAGATTTTGATGATCTTCCACGGACCTATTTTGTGATCTTCCTTATCATCTGAAACCTGCAGTGACCTTTGTTCTACTGTTAAAAGAAAATCCACTGAATAAAGTGGGAGACACAATGCGTGCAACTTTTAGTTCTGATCTTCATGTTGTGATTTCTACTGTTACGATGCTACTTTTGTCAGGCTCCATGCAAAGAAAGAGTTAGGCTTGTTAAACACATTATCACAGTTTAGCTTATTATGCAACTTGTTATTTCAACAGCAATAATCTTCTTCTCGCGTGTTATTGACTGATAAGGTACAAGGCTTTTAGTTATCACAACTTCAACGAGATACTAGTTAACAAGAAAACAGTGTTGTGATGGTCTCTTACAAAATGAAACATGGTATGATGAATGAAACCAACTTAATTTGGCTGAAGCTTTATGAGTAAGTGATGTACATGTGATTTAAAGAAAACGGTACAATTTGTTCATCATTATTTAAAGAAATTAAGCCAAACATGCATAGTAACATAATTTGTTCATCATGATTTAAAGGAATTAAACCAAACATGCATAGTAACATAATTTGTTCATGATGATTTAAAGAAATTAAACCAAACATGCATTGTAACTGTTAACATACTGAGTATGTAGCCAACTGGGTTTAGCTCCATTGGTGGCAAGGATTTTTTTTTTGATCTTCTCCTCTTGCATCCAAATTCCATGTGACATGATGTTGTTTGTGAGTCGTTTGTTGCATGTCATGATCATCATCAGATTGCTGAAAAAACCTTGAGTACCATCCTTAGAATGAGGGGAAGTGTCATGTAGGTTTTCCTGATATATATATATATATATATATATATATATATATATATATATATGCAGTTGAAAAAAAAGAAGCACAAAATTCTCATGAACAATGTTGATTGTGGATATTGATCATTTCCAAAGAACCAGTCTGTTGATATTTATGATTTTGAAAAGTAATTGCACCAATAGATATTTATATTTTAGAATTTGGTGAAGTAGCAAGGATGCTTTTCTTAGATTGCAGGAGGATAAGAGAAGTGTATTGTTTGGATTAATTTTATGGACGACGTTTCAAATTTGAAATAATAAACAATTATAAAAAATAACTGGTAGTTGATGCATGGATAAAAGGCAGCGACAGACGATCCATTTAACTAGGAGGTGGGTAATAATAGGTAGTTGAGGCATAGACACTGGGTGATTACAACTATGGATGGAGAACTAGTAACATATAGTTTGTTCATGGCATTTGTGGATGTACTAGTATACTATGTAGCAATATAGAAGATTTGGTGTATTTGTTTGACAAAGAAATTAAATTTTTACACAGGATTTGGTCTACTTGAAATTGCATCTAAATGTATTAAATATAGATTTATTTGTTTTGGCTTTGAAATACTTAAAAGATGTAAATAACAAGTATGAATTATTTATAAAGCTGAAGAAGTATGATGTAAGAATTTCATCTACTTGAAAATGCTCTCAAATGTTTAAATATGTATTTCTTTGTTTTGGCTTTGAATAATCGAGAACCAGTATGAAATATTTGTGGCAACATATTTGTAAAGATGAAGAGGTTGAAGGTTAGTATGAAGGCAAAGAAATATGATGTAAGGCTCTCAAATGTTTAAATATGTATTTCTTTGTTTTGGCTTTGAATACTCGAGAACCAGTTGAAATATTTGTGGCAACATATTTGTAAAGATGAAGGTTGAAGGTTAGTATGAAGGCAAAAAAATATGATGTAAGGTTGCTGTATATAAATATTAATGAAGTACAAAAAGTTTTGATGTTTTATAATATTTAAATATCTTTTAAATAAAATGATCAAACATGTTAATATATTTTAGTTCTCACCCCTTCTCCATGCCTGGTTTCCAAACTCTTTATCCACTTGACTTATAATTTAGACCTGCCTTCTATACCACTTGCCTCTAGAAATCGCTTATGAGGAACTATTTAGACCTTATATTATCTGGGTCAGATGGAGTATATTTTATTTTTAACTACATTTTATTTTGATTTGGTTGGATATCATATTAAAAGTACAATATGTACTTAAATAAAACCAGCATAGATCCATTTTAAACCTGGGTCTAGAAAGCACCCAGAGAGATCCAATTTCTTTAGGTGTAAGTTATTTTTATCTTAAATTTTGAAATGTTCATAAAAAATTACACCTCAAACATTTTGATCCATTTAGTGGTAAATCCGGGTTTAACACCGATATTTTAATTACTTTTCATTTAGTTTTATTATTTGGTGAATTGTTTAATTACTTTTCCACTATATAAATATACGAATTCACAGTATAATTTTTTTTTAATTTTTAATTAATTAATTTATTTATGTCCGTTAACATAATGGTTTTTTTATGTCGACTAGCATAACGTGACTAACGTGACAGGATCTCCCCCATACTGGGCTGAGAGCAGCTCGCTTCTCTTGGTGAAACCATCATAGATCCATCTTAAACCTAGATCTAGAAAGCCCCGAGAGGGATCCAATTTCTGTAGGTGTAAGTTATTTTTATTTTAAATTTTTAAATGTTCATAAAAAATTACACCTCAAACATTTTGATCCCCTTAGTATTTGGTAAATACGGGTTTAACATGGATCTTTTAATTACTTTTCATTTAGTTTTATTATTTGATAAATTGAGTGACATGTTTGGATTGACTGGACACTATATAAATATATGAATCCACAATATAAATATTTTTACTTCTATTTATTTATTTATGTTGGGTAACATAATATTTTTTTTGTTGGTTAGCATAACGTGACAGGATCTCTCCCATACAGGGTTGAGAGCACCTCGCTTCTCTCGAAGCAATAAAATAAAATAAAATAAAATAGTTGAATTATTATTTAGAGTTACATGTCAATACAAATCAATGATGTGCCTTTCAACTTTGTTTGGGGTTTCATTGATGTTACATATTTATACAAATCAGAAACGCATCTCTAAACTTTGTTCTGTTGAGTGTCTAGTTGATTTTACGTGTTAATACAAATCAGTAATCTACTTTTCAATGATACATATTAAAACAATTCAATAATGTACCTTCAAACTTTACTTAGGGTCTTGTTAGTGTTACATATTAATACAAATTAGCAGTGTACCATACACTTTGTTCAGGGTCCCATCTATGCTTGATATACCAAGTTTATACCTGCATGCCATTTAAACTATTTAAGGATGATGTTAATTTCAGAAGCAAGTATTTCAAACTATGACAAAAGATGATTAAAATTTTCAAGTTCCTTGTGTAGCACGTACTTTGATGGACCTTTGTATTCTCTTTTAGTACGAGTTTCTCATTTTAGGATGTTACGAGTCACATGTGACAAGAAAGTCAATATCTTGCAATCTAGATCTGAATTCCATGTTTTAGCTCATACTTTATTTTCTTATGATATTATTTTCAAGTAGTTAGGTTTTAGTAAGAAATCCTTTTTACCCAACCTTGAAATAACAACTCCTTTTAAAGAAAGAGCATTGCTTTTATCTTAGATTGGCCTTTTCTTCCTAAAACAACACTTTTCTAAAGCTTTTGCTAATCGACATATTTTTCCTCATAAGGTGTTTCCACTAGCAGTTTCCACTTTTGAATTTCCCTTGTTTCCATTTAATAATTGATTGATAGGGAGCCAACCATTGTTTTCAAAGTGCATTTTGGTCTCTTAGAAAATAGTTTTCTTACCATCTCCAACTTCAAAAGTCCATGGCTGAAAACGTTGAAGGGGATATTCTAATACACATGTGTGACAAACCTTAAATAAATTCTAGTAGAATGTGATCAACCCCATCAACCTCATCTATGAATTGCTAACATGTATTTAAAAAAAGAAAAGGATTGAGAAATGAAGTAAAGCTTATTGTGGTGTGATGCAAACAATCTCCATTGGGGTTATAGACTTACAATTGGCAATTGAGTAAGGTTTATGATGCCATAGTGACTATATTGAGGCTATGAATGTTTGGTTGGTAGTGAAGTAAGCTCTATGATGTTGTGGCAACTCTATCAAAGCTATGAAAACTAGTAGGGGGTAAAGCAATGCTCGAGGCTATATTGTGGTTATTGTGGTGTGATGCAAACAATCTCCATTGGGGTTATAGACTTACAATTGGCAATTGAGTAAGGTTTATGATGCCACGGTG
Organism: Pseudotsuga menziesii; assembly: GCA_001517045.1. NCBI lineage: Eukaryota > Viridiplantae > Streptophyta > Pinopsida > Pinales > Pinaceae > Pseudotsuga > Pseudotsuga menziesii. The sequence continues at coordinate 293,815 of LPNX010066574.1, forward strand.
ACTATATTGAGGCTATGAATGTTTGGTTGGTAGTGAAGTAAGCTCTATGATGTTGTGGTAACTCCATCAAAGCTATGAAAACTAGTAGGGGGTAAAGCAATGCTCGAGTGATATTTTACTCCATGCATGGAAAAAGGCTTTCATTTCAACTATAATAATCTTTGTGATCTTTGATTACAACTAAGAATATTGATTCACGTTGAAGTTAATGAATCTCATCATCAATTTTTTTATTTAAGTGCAGGCGATAAGTTTGTCAAGTTGGTTTGTGAGAGTGATAATTGATTCCCTTGCAAAGAAATATTTAAACGTTTCACTTATGTTTGAATCCTTAAGCATCCTTGAAAATCATTTAAATATGCCTTCACATTTTGTTTATAGCTTAATGGTTTTTATCAGAGATTCTTGGCCTTTTCCAAATGTGTCACTGTTTGTTAATTCCTTAATTAACCCTATGGCCCAAAACTTGGGGGCCCACATTTTTTTTGTAGTCTCATCAATCACGGTTTATTGATTGAAGCTTTGGATGTAAATTGGTGCCTCCATATGTTTCAAGCTCTTTGATTGGTTTTGCTATCTAATCCTATTACTTGGAATGCACATGATTGCCAATAATGCCTCTTATTGAATGGTTAATTCATGGTTTTTTTAAATCCCTTTAATCTTTGTGTGATTGACTCATTCTTGCTATCCACATATGCTAGGGATGAATATCCAAAATGGCATTGTTAGTCCATCATGGTTACCTATGGCTCCAATTGTTTCATTGATCTCTTGGATTTGTTGGGATGACTATCACTTGTTGCTCCATTTTCCCTTCTTAGATTGTTTGTGAAATAAATGATTAATTAGTTCACTTGTCACCTTTGTTCATTGATTATTGGTATGCGAACATTGGTGAATGTAAAAGATATTGTAGGCGTGCTTGTGACATTGCTTGGTAGTGTTATGTGGATAAATGTTTTGACACTCGAGGTATGCAAAGGTAAAGTGATAGTGAACCTCGCAATCTTAAATCTTATCAAGTTTATGAAATCATTTGAATGTGCTTGCATTGACCACTATATACAAATTCAAATCTTTTCTTTGTCACTGTATGGGCCAAATATCACGAAATTGCATCATCCATTGCATGTTTCTCTAACCTTGCTATCCACCTCAACGAAAGTACTAGCTTGGTTCCAACCGAGAGGGGGGTGGGCGTGTTGATCTTGAATATGAAGTCACCATTCAAGACCCTAAGAGCACCAAGGGAGCTCCCCAACTTGCTTAGTCATGTTTTCTCAAGTCCTACCCGTACGATAGCCATGAGCATTGCTATAAATTGTTACCCTATTGTTTTATACGTTACTTGTGATTGGGAAAACTTGGACCCTAAATAGGCTAAACTGAGAAGGTGTAACTGCCATATGAAAACCAACAACTGACATTTTCTATTTTGGGATTTGAAGCACCTGGAAACCATCACCAACAAGATCCCCATACATGAAGGGAGTACTAAAACTGGTTTTGCTTAGGAATTTGCTTTCATATTACCATAATAGGCTAATTTTGTGTGCATATGTTGCTAATTTGTATTCCATGGAAAATAACGTTGTTATTAATGGTTTGTAGGAGTTCACTATGTCACGATGGAGGACTTGACAACAGTCAAAGCTGTGCAGGAAGTATCATTTGGTGACGAGCAAGCAATCGAGGTTTCCCTCCAACTTTAATACGACGATACTCAAAGCACTAGTGGTTTCCCTCCAACTTTAATATGACGATACTCAAAGCACCAGTGGTGTTGAGCAAGAATATAAATGGGGGGTATATACCAATTTTTCAGGAATGAAGAGTATGAGTTAGCTAGCGTGGAGGAAATATTGATATATCAAAATATCAAAAGATTAGGACTTCATTAAAGTAGGAGCAAGAGTTGAGATTTTCCTCTGCATGAAAATAATAAGTTGGCTTATACCTCATGTCGATGCCACATCATGCATCATAAGGAACGTAGTAGGTGAAGGCATCCCTTCCTTTCAGCCAACTCATTTAGAAAAGGCCTATTATCTTCCCATAGTTGAGGTTAGCATGACACGCCTATTATCTTCCCATAGTTGAGGTTAGCATGACACTATAGTGGGTTGAAGAGCTAAAACTCAACCATATAGACTTCATCAGGCAAGCATGGATGCTAAGGAAACTGTTTCGACAGAGGGAAAGTAGTGAGTATGAGACAGAAATGCGGAAATGGCCTTTCCAGGTAGTCATGACACTTGTGTAGATTATATAGGATTGTGAGCGCATCTTCCAAACTCTAGTGGACTCCTCTATTGTATCATGTCACAATGCGCGCCACAAGGTTCAACCGGGTAGCGATTATTTCTGTAAGCATGGAAGACGCAATTAGAACGAACAAGGTGGTCTTCTGGTGCACAATTATGAATTTCATGTCTCATATCTGATTGATACAGTTCACATTCTACTCAACTTCTTGGGCATGGGATGGTAATGAAACTGGGATGAAGCACCCATACATGTGTGTTGTCAAGCATCGTGGGCACAAAAACATGCCATTTATTATAAACAAATTTGTGAGGAATTCATTGTGCCTTTGTATAAGATAATCCACGAGAAGTTTTGACAGTGCCCTCAAAACAATAACTCAGTTGGGAGATTGGTACTTGACTGAGGAAGGGACTAGTTTGTGTATTTATGGAGGATTTAAGGCTCCTTGAAGTCACCATTCAAGAACCTAAGAGCACCAAGGGAGCTCCCCAACTTGCTTAGTCACGTTTTCTTAAGCCCGACCCGTACGATAGCCATTCAACATTGCTATAAATCGTTTCCCTCTTGTTTTATACGTTGCTTGTGATTGGGAAAACTTGGACCCTAAATAGGCTAAACTGAGAAGGCGTAACTACCCTATGAAAACCTACAACTGACATTCTCTATTTTGGTATTTGAAGCACTTGGAAACCATCACTAGCAAGATCCCCATACATGAAGGGAGTCCTAAAACTGGTTTTGCTTAGGAATTTGTTTTCATATTACAATAATAGGCTAAGTTTGTGTGCATATGTTGCTAATTTGTATTCCATGGAAAATGATGCTGTTATTAATGGTTTGTAGGAGTTCACTATGTCACGATGGAGGAATAGACAACAATCCAAAGCTATGCAGGAAGTATCATTTGGTGACGAGCAAGCAATAGAGGTTTCCCTCCAACTTTAATACGACAATACTCAAAGCACCAGTGGTGTCGAGCAAGAATATAAATGGGGAAATATACCAATTTTTCAGGAATGAAGAGTATGAGTTATCTAGCGTGGAGGAAATATTGATATATCAAAATATCAAAAGATTAGGACTTCATTAAAGCAGGAGAAGGAGTTGAGATTTTCCTCTGCATGAAAATAATAAGTTGGCTTATACCTCATGTCGATGCCACATCATGCATTATAAGGAACGTAGTAGGTGAAGGCATCACTTCCTTTCAGCCAACTCATTTAGAAAATGCCTATTATCTTCCCATAGTTGAGGTTAACTTGACACTATAGTGGGTTGAAGAGCTAAAACTCAACGATATAGACTTCATCAAGCAGGCATGGATGCTCAGGAAACCGTTTCGACAAAGGGAAAGTAGCAAGCATGGATGCCCAGGAAACCGTTTCGACAAAGGGAAAGTAGTGAGTATGAGACGAAAATGCGGAATTGGCCTTGCCAGGTAGTCATGACACTTGTGTAGATTATATAGGATTGTGAGCGCATCTTCCAAACTCTAGTGGACTCCTCTATTGTATCATGTCATGATGTGTGCCACAAGGTTCAACCGGGTAGCGATTATTTCTGTAAACATGGAAGACGCAATTAGGACGCACAAGGTGGTCTTCTGGTGCACAATTAGGAATTTCATGTCTCATATCTGATTGATACAATTCACATTCTACTCAACTTCTTGGGCATGGGATGGTAATGAAACTGGGATGAAGCACCCATACATGTGTGTTGTCAAGCATCGTGGGCACAAAAACATGCCCTTTATTATAAACAAATTTGTGACGAATTCATTGTGCCTTTGTGTAAGATAATCCATGAGAAGTTTCGACAGTGCCCTCAAAACAATAGCTCAGTTGGGAGATTGGTACTTGACTGAGGAAGGGACTTGTTTGTGTATTTATGGAGGATTTAATGCTCTTTAAATCTTCCTTAAGTATGTTATTGATTACATGGTTCTCAAGGAGATTATAAGACAAAATTTTATCGATGCTGGATAGGACATGGTTTGAACAATGCTAAGAAGGGATCATGGCCTCCATTTCCCATAATAATAAAAACTTACAAGATGTCCAAGATTAAGGAGGCTTCAGAGTTGACCAAGAATTTTGAAGCCTTTCACTTTGGTGAAATGACTTTCTAAAGAAATGACAACCATGGAAAGGTGGTGAACCACTGTGCAACTATCAAGTTTTATTATGCCTGCGCTGATTGATTTTGCATAGAGGAGGAAGTTTATCGACGAGCGCACAATTTCGAAGAATTGGATAAAAGGAGAAAGCGAGAGAAAGACACAAAATAGGCTACCACTAGTAAGCAAACCAAAGAAACTTCCTAAGTATTACAAAACAGACTAATGAGGGAAGCTGCCCTAAAAAAGGTTGAATTAGAGCTTCTACTGGCAAAAACATAAAGAAAATTGAGGGCTGAAGAGTATGCAAAAAAGGTAGTTGAGGAGTAGGAAAAAAGAGTAGAGGAGGAAAAGTGTAGACAAGTGGAGTTGCTCAAAGAACAAGAAGTTCAAGAAAGAGAGGAGCATATTCTACAAGAGGAACTTCGAAGGAAGAAAGAAGAAGAAACCCAGAAGACACCCGCAGATCCTGAACAAGGGTAGATAGGGGAGGCACAAGATAACGGGCCTCATGACATGGAGGTACCAAAATACCACTCACCGAAGGTCACCTTCCCTTTAGAGAACTGGGCATCACGACATACACACCGTCCAAGGAGACTGTTGTAGCTAGACTGGATACCATAATATTCTACCCTAAAAAGAAACATATTGTCAAAAGAACAGAGAAGAGAATCAAAATTCCATCACGACCTGAGATCGTCACTACTTAGTAAGTCACTACTCAGTAAGTTCTAGTATTCAAAGGGATTGATAATGCATTGGAATTTATGGCTTCGATAATTGTGGTTGTTTCCATGCCTAAAGACAACATCCAAAAGATGGCTCAGGACCTCAAACAAGCTAAGAAGAAGATTGGCACTTTGGAAGATCTCTGTGTCACATATCCATACCTTGATTACCATGCATAATTAAATTTTTGCTTAAGAACCCTTATTCATATTTTCAAACATAAGGCACAGGCCATGAAGACACTCTTCCACAGTCATTTACAGGCTTAAGAACCATCGTAACAGTCGTTTTTCCTTTGACAGATCCATTATGTGACCGCAAATGCCTTTTCCGCACTGAACCTGTCCTTTCCGCCCTTCGCCTTCCACATTCCCCTTTTCGCCTTCTGTTGCGGAATCGGGAATCAGAAACACAACGTGCGATGGAGTAATCCAAACCACGTTCTGCCTTCCGCCTTCAGAACTCGGAAGTTGGAAACATAACGTGCGATGTATTCCTTCAAACCACGGTTCCGCCTTCGGAACTCGGAAACTTGAATTTTGACGAAATATTTTATCCACGGTTCCGCCTTCCGCCCTCGAAACTCGGAAGTCAGAAACTTGAATTTTGACGAAATATTTTATCCACGGTTTCGCCTTCCGCATTCTTCCTTTCTGCCCTCCAGTGCGGAACTAGGGAATCAGAAAACCAACTTTCAACCTTAATATTCTCCCCATTTTCTTCCTCCCACCTTCCGCCTTTCACAGGTGGATTTCGAGGTGCGGAGAACATACCTCTGCCTTGGAATTTCCAGCTCTTTCTCTTCTTCTGCCTTCTGTAGGCGGATCCCAGACTGCGGGAGCCAACATTTTGCCTTGTCTTTTCTCCTCTTTTCCACCTTCTGCCTTCCGTAGGTGGATCCCAGAGTGCGGAAAACACACTTTCTGTTTTGTTAGAACTTCTCTTTTCCACCTCTCGCCTTCTGTCTTCCACAGGCGGATTTCGGGGTGCGGAAACACTTAAGTCAGATGCCTTTAAACTTCTGTAACCAAGCTTCTAGCCTCCATGAACTTAGGCAAAATGTATTGAAACATACAAGGCATAAACAAATGCAAATGCAAGGACATCCATTCAACAATAACCTCTACTTTAACTCATTCATAAGCATTCAACATAATCATTTCATTCATAAGCAAATACATTGCAGAAATGACACAATAGAGAATACTTATCTTGAGTGATGAAGCTGTCCTGCAACTAGCTATGTCGCTGCAACGTTCCACCCAACCATAGGCTAGTGTGTTCATTAATCTCCCAACACTACTGCCACCCTCGAGATGGGCATGATTTCCACAAGGAACTAGGGAACATCATGCTCACACATGAGCCAACACACATCAAACACAGTCAAACCAACCTACAGTTGGGTTTCTTAGTCTGCTAAGCAATGACTCACACCTGGTCAAATGCTCACCACGACTCAGCCAAACCAACCAACAATTAGGTTTATGAGGCTGCTAAGGTAATGGAAATGTAGAATTGCTAAGCTAGTGAGCTCAACCACAGAGCTATGGACACCTACACCATATCTATCCATCTTGGCATTCCACAATACCTACACACCCAACACAAGGAAGCATCCCCTTCTCTGTTCCAAAGTCCCTCGGGCTATGCCTTCCCTTCCAGTGTTCTTCAGGGTATGCATGAGAGATTTGCCAGCCCCTCTTGATCTGTTTGTGAGGTTCCTCTCTTCACTAGATTTATTAGCCAATTTAGGGCCTCTTCCACTCCTAAGTCTTTCAGACCAAAACAAGGATGCACATCACAGTAACCCACACGAAAACACAACAACATAGGCTTCACTCTGTAACACAGAGAAAACAAGGTCTCATACCACTCTGTAGTCTAGGATAACACTGTCATCCCACAACCAAGGTTCGACAAAGGAAAATACTTGCAGAAATGCATAGAAACACTCTGCTAAAACCAAAACGCTCTACGACTCTCCCTGACAAACAATGCATAATAGTGAATGAACGAATGATCAGGGATGACCAACAATGATGCTGAGGAACAACAAAACCTTTCCCTGACTGAGGAAAAACGGACTGGCATGCATCATATGCTTCATTGTGTCAGAAGCAAGAATGCGGCTTCCCAGACTGCAGACTTGTAGGTTTGCTCAGACGCACAATCAGAATGCCATGCCTTGCTCTGCCCAAGGCATTAACTGCCTCAACCAACTTCTGGAAGAAATGAATGATTGAGGACATAGGACAAAAAGGTAGCTGAGGGTTCATGGGTTCCCCCATTGACATCTGGTCTCACCCTATTGGCTCAGGAGTTTGACTAACTCCCCTCCCTATTCCTTGTGAAATCATGCCCTCATCTCTTTCACGTTGCAGTCCTATAGCTAGTTGTGGTATTTTATTAATTCCATATTTACATGGTGTTCCAAAATATATTGTTCTTGACTTAGCATCATAACCATCGGTATCAACCCTGATCACCGATACACACAACACCAAATCAATGGCAGGGCCTTGGCCTTGAGCTCCTTGCCATGATTTAAATACAACACATACATCATATACAATTTCAATACCACGGGGTCAAAACCAGGTTATTACACTCTTCCTGGAAGTTAGGAGAGAGAATAGAACTGAGACATGACCATGATGCCTTGGAGGTCGAGAAAAGAACATTATAAGTCTTGAACCAAGACCTTCAAACATAAAAGGATGCACTAGGAGCTCGAGTTGATGACCTGGTAGCAGAGAAGGCCGCCATGGAATCTCAAGACACTCCAACAGGAAAATGACTCACTAATAGCAAAAGTGGATTCGTTTAGGGTAGAAAGACAAAGCTTGGCGCAATTTGGCACATGCAACTGCATTACACGAACAATTATTTCACTCACATAAGTTAATTACAAAGATATTGTATGAAGTGCGGAAGATAGCAACCAAGCTCAAGGTGGTATTAGAAGCAACCCAAAGAAGTGACCTTAGGATTACAAATGTGAAAGGTGAGCTAAAAAGTGTGGCAGAGTGGTAGAACACTGAAATTCCATCAAATTTGCCCAAGAGAACAATAGAAGAAATGCAACTTGATTATGAAACCTTAGAGAATTGTCAAATTGCAAGGGAAAAATTACAGAAAGAGATTACATCATCACTAGAAAATGAAAGAATGTGCACCAGACCATAGTAAGTAAGAGTGTTCAAGAGATGTCACTTACCCTCGCCAGAAATTTTTGAAGAGCCTGCCTATCCCTAAAGAACAACACCTGGTGGAACTAAGGACAATTATGGATGAAGACTTGTGAGCTATCAGAAGCACTACTCTAGTCACCTCACATGCTCTACAAGAATAGATTGGGGCACTTACATAGAAGATCAAATTCATGACCACGAGGCACATCTCAGTTACAAAAGGATTGGCTATATTGGCTAAGGAAGCTGTTCTTCATGAAGTTTCATTACGTTTATTAGATCCCAAACAACTAAATGTCGTATCTTATTATTGTGAACTTTGGGATGAGTTCATTAAGGCTCAAGGGAATGTCCCTCCTTAATTGTGTAATTTAAATTCCATTTTGTTTTCTTTTGGAGAAAAGTGTAAGTCCTTAAGTGACATGTGCATAAGGAGCCCAAATGTTGTAATTGCCTTTGGGAATACAAATAGTCACATGGACGTTATTTTGTAATTATAAAAGAAATGTTAAAGGAGAACAAAATAGACTTTTTGCATGGGAGTTTTATTACCCTCTTTGTAAGAACTATTTCTGAGAATGAATAGAGAGTTTCTAGACTCAAGTTGTGGCATGGAGACTGTGATTGTTATGTGCATGGATGGCGTGGAATTTATTTCCTTTTCATATGTTGCTCATATGCACTAATGCTGTTTTGTTTACCTATTGGATTATTCTTGTGGTTCATTACTTTATACTATGTATGTATTCTTATAGTTTCTTTGTTTTCTACAAGCTGTAACTGAAAAATGCGTTTATGTTGTGACTATTCTAGTAGTTAAATTCGTTTTGGTAGTTGTTTCACATTTCATGCTACGTGGTTTTCTACTATTGAAATGTAGTTCAACTTGTTTTAATGTTTGTCCCTGTCACTTTTACCCCTAGCTAGGATAGGTTAGAATTATCTAGGAATACACCATAGATTAGGGTATTTTGCATTTCATCTTCTAAAAGAAAACCCTAAACGGTGGGCTGGGTCGCAACCGATAAAAGCCCCAACCAGTGAACGATAGTCAAGCTAGAATCCAGACAGGTTTCCTATCCCAAATGTTTTGAAGTCTAATTAGGATTTCTTATTGAGGAGAACACCTACTGTTGACATAAGCATTTTTCTGGGTGTCAACAAATTTGGCGCTAGAATTCTTAAGAATTGATAGTTGTTTGAGCTTTCCCTAGGTTTGATTGAGGTATGAGTCGGATGTGGTGATATTGGAATTCTTTGGATTGCTTTGTCCTTAGATAAATGCAATGCTCTCAAACATTCTCTTGTTTCATGATGGTCCACGAATGATTTGTCTTATTGACATGATCATCATATGCAAGAAGCAATGGAAGTGTTACTCTAAGTAGTTAAATGCATAGTGCATCTCTTTAATCGGTTCATCAAACTAGACAATTGCATGGTTGCATGGATTGTGCTTAATCTTTAGAACCATGAAGAATCCTTTGCTTTCTTCATAAACTTGATGATGTGATCCTTTGATTTGTTATTGTTCAAAAAGGTCTTGTTCAAATGTTTTTGAAGTTTTCTTGTTTATTATGAAAGAACACTAAATGTTGAATGTTTTATATTGATGAAATGTTTCGTGAATGCAATGAAATCATGGTTGGGGCCCTTACGCATGGCATTCAAAGTATGCATAGACATACATCATAGACATGGTTTTTTTCGAAAATGTTATGGGTATTATTTGAATATTTCATCACTTACGCTTGATATAGAAAAACATTTGGTGGTTATTGTCCATGAGAAGATAATATTTATGTATAGTCTTATCTATAATCATATTTCATGGAATATCCCCTCTCATATTATGTGTCATAATGCCTATTTAATAAAGTGACTTGTGTTTTGTAGTAAAGTTGGTCACCTTAAAGCCTAGCTCTCTTAATGCAATACTACAAGGCCAACTGCAAGAAAATTAGAGTTACGGAAATCTTCATGGTGAAAGTAAAGTTGGTCACCTTGAAGCTAGCTCTCTTAATGCACTACTATAAAGCCAACTTCAAGAAAATTAGAGTTAAGGAAATCTTCATGGTGAAAAGGCATACAATACTACAAGGCCAACTTCAAAAAAATTAGAGTTACTTAAATCTTCATGGTGAAAGTAAAGTTGGTCACCTTGAAGCTAGCTCTCTTAATGCACTACTATAAAGCCGACTTCAAGAAAATTAGAGTTAAGGAAATCTTCATGGTGAAAAGGCATAATGAGAGATCTTTTGACCATGGTCTGCTTTTGTTCATTATGTGGTGCCTTTTGAAATGAAAATGCTTGACAAAGAGATAACACCATGGTAGTGGACGGTGTTTTGGTTTTCACATAGATGAACATGTGATGAAAGGATCTAGAATGAAGATGAACATGTGATGAAAGGATATAGAATGAAAATGCTTGACAAAGACACATTGATGAAGCGATAGCACCACAGTAGTGGACGCTGTTTTGCTTTTCACATAGATAAGCATGTGATGAAAGGAACTAGAATGAAAGGAGTGATGCTCATAAATACAAGTTGTCACTGTTAGTACCATGCCAATGGTGTTGTTGGTTCTTGTTGAGTGCTATGTTGATAAATACTCGTAGTGATGAAAGAGATAGTTGACACGGTGATTAGTAAAATTGTGCGTCAAAATCTTATTGAAAACTTCTCGTAGATTATTTGTTGTAATCATAATCTCATATGGTGAAATGTAAATATGGTAATTATTTGGTTATCATAGGGAATCTAAAAAGTCATAGGAGAAAGATAACTTACACCTTTGAAATATGAAACTAAAGTTCACTTCCTTTTGTACATATAATTCATTCTCATTCATTAAAATTCAATCCATTCTAGAGTTATTCCTTTGAACCTTACAGGTGGTGTTAGAGCTTAGCCCTTCTGTCATAACTCCATGATTTTTTGTGTTATTCCTTTGAACCTTACTGGTGGTGTTAGAGCTTGGCCCTTCTGTCATAACTCCATGAGTTTTGAGCTCCTAGACTTATCGGTTGCCTTCTTCTCAGTATGCCACCAGAGGCGTTCCTGTCCCACTTTTTGCATATACCTATCCTGCGCTCTGCATTCCCTCATACCTACGTGTTACAGGAAAAACACCCTAATCCATGAGCAATGCCTCCAAACTCAACCTATAATGGTCCATAGACAAAATTCAGTTTACCCCTAGATAATTCAAAGAGTCTATTCACAAACCTCTGATTAAATCGCTAACGAACTGCACATATAAATTGGGATTGCTCCTTCCTGCTCGACAAAGGTGGTTTCTTTTCAATATGCTACAAATTGATCTTCTTCTATGGAACCAAGATAATGCACGGAGAGAACAAAAAGTCTCTTCTCTTCCCCTCGCAATTGTTCTCCTTTCTGTTTATATGTCAAACTGATCCCTGCTCCAAGAAACGCCAATTGTCTATGTGCAGGAGAATTGCCCAATTAAAATTGTGCAAGGCAGTGTTTCTATATCAATGGGCATACTGGCTTCTTGCAATATTGCCGACGGGTTTTACAGATCAGTTTTACACATGGAATTTTATAATTTGAATGGTTCAATGCAAAGTAATTTTTCTTGAGAATGGACAGAATTAGTTTTCCCAAAACAACTGCAAAACGTTTCCTTCATTCCCCATGCTCCCTTTCTGGTTTGGTAAATTGTTTTGTCATGAGAAGAGCCACATGGTTTCCTCGGTAGCTACCTTACTCTTCCTAACGCCTCCTTCTTATGGATGTATTATGCTCTTGGGTAAAAACCAAACACTATTCCTTCCACTCTTCTTGGAAACATAGGAATCTACGTTTGACCTGGGCATATTGACTTGCGTCTTGACATTTTGTGCCCACTCATTCTGTGTGAGCCTTGTTTGAGGCATTGTTCCAAAAAAACTTATGGATTTAAACATTGAAGTTTCAATCCCTCTGCTGTGTGCACACGAGTGTTATCGGTCTGTGAGATCTTGCATGCTGATGGTGGACAAGTAATATCTTTACGTGCAAGTCAAGTTCTGGGAACCCCATTCGAACTGATGCAATCTTCATTCAACAACTTTCGACTACCGAACGTAACTAGATAGAAGTGAGAATTTGTAAGGCCACTTTTGTAGTACTTATTGTAGATTGTAAAGCCCGTCGGCACGCATTTCAGAGAGGACACGAAAGAAAAAATTTCACTGCCAAGGGGAGCGGGAACAACCATAGCAAGATACCAGATCGTCACTGTGGTCAATGTGGCAAGATTGTACATGATGCAGATCATTGTTGGGTTCCTTGGGAGACGATGAAAGAGAGGCATAACCAACAGAAAAAAAAAACAAAGGCAAAGATCAAGAGCTTCTGAATATGTTCATTCTATTATTGCAAACTGTATCAGTGGCATAAATGAAGTTATGTTCAACACTTCAATTGCTTCTTGAAGTGATACATGGCTGCTTGACATCGGTGCAAACTCCCATATGATCTTAAATATTTTGTTTTGAAGAACTGAATGACAATGTAGATGGGGTAGTGTAGTTTGCAGATAAGTCCAGCCTCAAGCTCACGGGGATTGTCTCCATTAGGCTAAAACTGTCTGGTTTTCTTAATTTTATGTTGCATAATGTTTTTTATTTTCTGGAGTTGTAGAAGAACTTGATGTCTATTGTTTAGATTTGACATCGAGGCCATTCCATCCATATGTTCGATATGAATGCCGACATAAAGAGATCCTCCAACAACCAAGTCGTCATGATCAGGTATGAAGATGAAAAGTTGTTGAAGTTGAAAGGAACGTCTGTAAGAGCTCAACATTTTGCATACCTCTCTGAACACGAAGAAGGTACTTTGTTCTTCAGTCTTTTGTGGCATGCTAGATATGTGCATATTAATTATGATAGTCTTTGTTTGTTGAAGAAGAATGGTGTTTATGGTCTTCCCACCATTACAGAGAGTTTGACACAATGTGATGTTTGTATTCTTGGCAAACATAGTAAGCAACATTTCCATGATTCCGATTTTAGAGCATGCAGAAAACTTGAGCTCATACACTTTAGTGGTCCTATGCCCATTGTTTTTGCCAATGGTAACAAATATATTATGACTTTTATTGATGATTACAATAGGATGTGTTGAGTATATTTGTTAAAAGATAAATCCCAATCCCTTAAATCATTTAAAAACTTTCATGTATGGATAAGAAATGAAGCACAATTGTAGATTTGTTCCCTTCATATTGATAATATAGAAGAATACACATCAAATGAATTTGAAACCTATCTTATACAACATGGGATTAGACATCAAACAACTGTTCCATACTATCCACAACAAAACTGTGTGCTAGAAAGAATGAACATGACATTTTTTAATATGGTTTGTTCTATGATGTTTTCCAAAAATGTAAAATTGATGTTTTGGGTTGAAGCAATTTTGTGAGTAGTTTACTTAATAAATAGAAGTCCTTTTCATGCTCTTGCAAATAAGACTCCATACGAAATGCGGTATCAATGCATTCCTTCAATGAGGGATCTCGAGGTTTTTGGTTCCACCTGTTATGCCTTGATCCCAAAGGAACAAAGAAACAAGCTTGGTGCAAGGAGTAGAAAGTGCATCTTCTTGGGGCACTCAAACACCACCAAGGCACATTGTCTTTACGATGAGAAAACCAAAAAGTTTATTCTTTCCAAAGATGTCATTTTTCTTGAATGAATAAAAATGACAAGTCTATTGAGAGACAACTTGATTGTATGGAAAACTTTGTCCATGTAAATACCTTTCATGAAGTTGATAATGATATTCCACATCTTGAAGGGGGGGTCCCTATCTTGGATGAATCTCCGGAATCTCCTTTTACAACACCATCTCCTCCCTATGAAGAAGTTCTTGCCACTTCACAAGAACATGAGGTTCAATTGGATGATGTGATTGAGAGAATTGGAAGACTAAATCTTGAAGAGAATGAAGCATCACCAGTTGAGCAACATGGAACTTCATGGAAAGTTTTGAAATGGGTCACAAAGACACTTGAAAGTTTCCATTTTGATGAAGTTGGAAAGAGATGGAATGCGTCACAAACACCAAACAACACAATGGAGGAGTTGCAGATAATTCGGGTTATGTAGAAGATATGGATGTTTCATATGATTATGAATTGAATCTATCTACTGATTTTGAACCAACTTCCTTTGAAGAAGAAACAACTCGTGTTGAATGGAAATAAGCTGTGCAAATTGAGTATGATGCTCTCATTAAGAATGAGGTTTAGAAGTTGGTCAACCCTTGATATGCAACCAAATCACTTGGATGTAAGTAGGTCTACAAGAACAAGTAGATATCAAATGGCTCACTTGAAAAGCACAAGGCAAGGCTTGTGGCAAAAGGTTTTGCATAGAAGGAAGGCATTGACTATGAGGAGAGTTTCTCCCACACTACAAAATGGGTTACCATTCACACTCTATTGTATTTGGCTGCACATAATGGGTGGAAAGTTCATCATATGGATGTGAAGACTGCTTTCTTGAATGACGACTTGAAAGAGAATGTCTTCATGTCTCGATCAGAAGGTTTTTTTGTGAAGAGACAAGAACAAAAGGTATGCAAACTCATCAAATCATTGTATGACTTGAAATAAGCACCTCGAGCATGGTACGAAAAGTTAACCGAGCATCTTCTGAAATTAATTTTCAAACACTTTAATCTTGATGATGCAACATTATTTGTAAAAAAAGTTGGAAGATCTGTTGTGTATGTAGATGATCTTTTGATGACATGGAACAATGAAAGCTACATTGCACCCAAAAAGAAAAAAAATTGAAGAAGGGATTTGAGATGATAGATTTGTGACACCTTCACTACTACTTGGGAATTGAAGTGACTCAAAATCCCAAGTACATATTCATCTCCCAAAAGAAGTACATTGGAGAGTTGTTAAATAGATTTGGCATGATAGAGTGCAACCCTCTCTATATTCCTATGGAACAAAATTTGAAGCTTGTGTCAAATGAAGGAAATTTTTATGAGGATGCAACCAAGCACAAACAACTTGTGGGAAGCCTTACCTTACCACCACTAGACCAAATATTTCATTTGTTGTTCCCTTCAAGGTTAATCATGCAAACACCTTGTGAAGGACATTGGTCTGCTACCAAAAGAGTTCTAAGATACTTGAAGGGGGCTCAAGACTTTTGATTCAAATATTCTAATGTGGATGACTTCAAACTTATTGGGTATTTTGATTCAAACTTTGATGAAGACAAAGAGATGGGAGTGTCTATTTCAAGATACCTCATGAGTCTTGGATCAAAAGTTGTCTTCTAGAGATCATGCAAATAATTAGTTCTAGCAAAGTCCACAACAGAGGAAAAATATGTGTTTGTTGAACAAAGGAGATTGCGTGGTTCAGGAAAATACTAGAAGATTTGTAGGATAAACAAGACAATTCCACTCCCCTATTGATCGACGATAATTTTGCAATCATGTTGACCAAGAATCCTAGATTCTATGATCAAACCAAGCACATCAACACGAAGTACCATCTGATTCAATATCATGTAGAGCCCAAGACACTTCATTTGCGACATTGTTCCACAAATAAGCAAATTGCAGACATCTTCACCAAAGCACTTGGAAAATAAGAGCTTGAAAAGTTTAGAAAGATGCTTGGACTCATGAACACCCCTTCATATTAAGGGGGGAATGTTGGAAACCTAATCCTATGGGATTATGGTGAAATATAAATATTGTAACTATTTAGTTGTCATAGGGAATCTGAAGAGTCATAGGAGAATGAGAAACACACCTTTGGAATATGAAACCAAGGATCATTTCCTCTTCTTCAAACAATTAACTCATGTTCAATAAAATTCAATCGCATTTTGAACTTATTCCTTTGAACCTTCCACGAAGAGTTTGAGCCACCATAAGTGACTAAATTAAGGATTTTGGGGTCTTTGATTGCAATGAAACTAGTGGAATTTGAATATGAACCACAAAAGTTTGAAACACTGATTTTAAAATTGATCGTGAATACGTTATTTTTTGCCTCATGCTTTAAAAGGCTTGCCAAAGGAAGAATGAAATATGTTATGTGATTAGGGATTGGAAATTTCTTGGTGTCCTCTACCCTTTTATTAAGATGAAACACAATGTCGTGGGCATAGGTGGGATTTATGCATATATAAAGCCCAAAAATAAATAGGGCATTTTGATCAAGGTCCTTGCATCTAACAATACCTATGCTCAAACAATGAGTCAATTGACATGTTAGATTTTCTCTCATGGGGTTCATCTCATAACAAGAATTCCACAATCATAGCCAAATCATATACACATGTATATTCACATTAAATCAACAAGAATATGCAAACTAAAACAAATACTTATTCTCATAAGCATATTCATGCAACTCCACAGGTATCCCACTTTGACTTCATACAACTATGGCATCCACAAGGCTTACCCCACCGCACACAATGATGGTGCCTCTTCTCTGCTATATAGTCCCTCAAGCATACCCACCCCTTCTAGTGCTCTTGAGGGTGTCCATCGAAAGGTAACCAAGTTTATGCAAGAATTGGATCACCTGTGCATATATACAAAATAGATGTTTGGACGACACGTTGGCTGCGCCACAACATTCCATAACCAATTCCAAGCTAGCACGCTAGCTAGGTTTACTAGGAGTTCTATTAACTAGTATGCTAAGTCAGCTCATGTTATGCAACAAAGTCCCAAAAATTGCATAAAATAGTAGAGAGAGAACAAAAGAAAGTAATCCACGCCTTAATAATGAAGAACAAAGATGAATAACAATCTTCTTCAAGGGAGGAACCTCCTTACACAATGTACTAAGTACATAAGACAAGACAAGATACAATGATGACTCAAATGAAAATATCTCCTTTCTATATATAGGAGACAAAGGTGTACAATAACATCTAATAGGCCCAAGGCGATATCAGTAATATGTAATTCACCACAATATAGGGGGTAATGCACCACACTATAGTGGTAGACGTTCCCAATGTTTAGGGATTAACATGCCCCTCCCCTTCATACAAGCGTTGTCCCCAACGCTTGGGTAGTTGTGGATGCATCTGTATGAAGGACTCGTCTTCCCATGTCGAATATGCATTTGGTATGTTCTTCCACTTGATGAGGTACTCAATCATAGCTTGATTTCAAAGTTGTTTGTTCCTTATTTTAATGATTTGTTGAAGTTCCCATATGATTTTTCCTTCTTCAAAACTCCTTTGGTTTCGATGTTGATATGCCTGTTGTTTCATCCTATTTTTGGACATCTACAGTATTTGGAGAACTACTTGTCGGTGTTGTATGCGATCTACTGCTGCTTGAACTATAGATTTTCCTTTTTCAAACCCCGATTAGAAGATTGTTTTATGGATGCCTTGGACTTATATAGATTTAAAATTTTAGCTCCTCTAGGTTTGAAACTTCGACTTGTTATATCCTGATGTGTCCTCTTTCTGATGTCATAGGTCTGACCTAATTCAGATGCTCTAGTAAGAAGTTATTGCAAATATCCCAACACTTATTATTTTTGGTATATCCAAAAAAAAGAACTTGTGTGGAATTCCAAGTGTCCAATATTTCTCATACAAGTCCAAAAACTCTACCACAAATACCTTGTTTCGTCCTCCTTTTGATGCAACATGTCTCACTCAATTTGGATTTCACATGCCCCAGATATGACCGTTTTCCCTAAAACACTTTTTCCAAACCCTGGTTGGAGGATTGTTTTAGGGTCGAGTTGGAATTAAGGTAAAGGTATAATTTCGGCTCTTATGGGTCTGAAACTTCAAGTTGTTGTAGCTGGATACGTTCTCTTTCTAATTCCACAGGTCTCACCTAATTTGGATTCTCCAGTGGAAAGTTATTGCAAATGTCCCAACACTTCTTATTTTCTGTCATTTCAGGAGAGCGAACTTGTACGATATTATATGTGTCCAATATTTTGTATCTAAGGCTGAAAACTATACCAAAATTACTTTAGTCCGTCTTCTTTCTGATGCAACAAGTCTCACTCAATTTGAATCTCAGATGCTCCATATATAACAATTTTCCCTAGAACACATGTTTGAGACTAGCTTTTGGGATAGTCAGAATCCCTAACTTCTTGAAGGTATAAATTTGATCCTGTAAAGGAATGCATATCTGAATATTTTACCACAGATTATTCGGCCTGTTTTGGAATCGGGTTCCAAGTTTCACTGTTTGAATCATGGTAGAAAAATTTTTATAGCGATAATTCCAAGATCCCTTGTTTTGAAGAAATCAGTCTTGAGAAAAGAGCTCTGATACCAAATGTTATGCAACCAAGTCCCAGAAATTGCATAAAAATATAAGAGATAGAACAAAAGAAAGTAATCCACACCTTAATAGTGAATAACAATCCTCTTCAAGGGAGGAACCTCCTTACACGATGTACTAAGTACATCAGACAAGACAAGATATAATTATGACTCAAAAGAAAATATCTCCTTATATATAGGAGAAAAAGGTGTACAATAATAGCTAATAGACCCAATCTGACATCAATAATATGTAATACACCACAATATAGGGGGTAATGCGGCACACTATAGGGGGGATATGCCCAACATTTAGGGATTAACACTCCTCAACTGAGTTTATCAAGCATAGCACAACCATTTCCAATCCAACACCTCTGTTGGGTTTATCAAGAAATAAAGGAAATACATATGCATGGCCCGTCAGGTATCCCACTTTGACTTTAGACAACTATGGCACACACAAGACTTGCCCCACCCAACACAAGGATGGTACCTCTTATCTACTATACATCCCCACAAGCGTACGCACCCTTCCAATGCTCTTCAGGGTGTGCTTCGAAAGGTAACCATGTTTCTGCAAGGCTCAGATCACCTATGCATACATGCAAAACACATGTTTAGATAACATACTGGCTGTGCCACAACATTCAATATCTAATGCCAAGCCAATATGTCTATTGGATTTATCAAGCATTTAACAACGATTTCCAATCCAACACCTCTACATGGCCTCTTCTCCTATGCAAACCAGTGGCTACCTCCAAGAACTCCATAGGTAAATCACTCAACTGCAGGTTATCGTGGCCCCAAAATACCCACTCACACAACACAAGGATGGTACCCCTTCTATGCTACACAGTCCCTCAGGTGTACCCGTCCTTTCCAATGCTCTTCAGTGTGAGCATAGAAAGGTTACAATTACCCATGTGAACCTCCTGAGTACCCATGCTCTTATTGGGTTTAACAACACTATGGAGAGATGAGCACATGCAAGGAATCTTACAGGTTCCCAAATCCAATCCACTCTTGTCTTTTACAAATCACACCACTAGGGTCATATACATTAGGATTCTAACAGGGAAAATGTTGATTCTAAGTAATGCACAACAGAATACAGTTCTCTAAGGTTAGGACAACATGCCAATAAACCAACATAATAAAACAATCAACATTTTCAATAAAATGGACGAAACAATTTCAAATCTTTTTCTCAATGCACATGCAATGCAAGGCATTTGTAGCACGAATACAACCAGATCTAAGTAACCCTTTCAAATGTAATTTAAACTTCAACATCACATCTATCGCATCCATAAAATCATATCCACAGAAGCTACAAGATTAGTTCCATACATTCTAACAAATCAACTTCATGACACTAAATTAATTAGGATCAACTACATCAAATTAATCATATACATTCTCGGATCTAGAGCAGCCATATATGGCCATATGATCTGCTTAAAAACAAGATCTGTTAGCTTCCATAAAACATAAACAAAATACCATCTACTAGCTGCAATAACACAACCAAATATGCTCTACAAGCTATCAATTTAACAATACTAAATCAGCCATTAAACATAAGAATAAATCGAATCTACAACATAAAATAACATCGATAAACTCACCCTCCACATGCACATATGAAACAATAAACACAGTAAACAATTTCCTAATAGAATACTTATCTCTGAATTGTGCAACTAACTTCAACAAGACACCGTTCCACCCAACCATAGATCGGCCATGCTCATCAATCTCTCAACATGGCGGTCACCCCCGAGTTAAGGTCATGGATCCACACGCTAAGGAACTCTCAAAATCAGATATCAATAGAGATTACTCAGGCCACAACTTGAGAAACACAACACAACTCCTCACCACTTAGTTTCTCTACATCAACACTACCCGGTGCAATGGGATTCCCTTCACCAAAACTATCCCTCAGGGCATCACCATCCACCTTTAGGACTCACGTGACTAGATCAGAGACAATTAATGGTCTTTTAGGTACTTATGTGTTCAATAGCAAATCTAACCAATATCCACACTAGAATAGATTAGTGTTCAATCATCCTCACAAGTCTAGAATTTCCCTTGCAAAACAAAAGGGGTATAACAACTATGTGCAAAAGACAAATCGAATCCATCCAAAGGCATTTGAATTCAAGAGAGCAACTCTGATAACCAAACAAAATGAATGAATGCCAATTCGAATCCCTTCATAGAAATTCGAATCCTTTGGTAGAGGCTAGCTTAGGTTCATTGAAAAGCATCTCGAATTTATTGACGGCTTTTACGAAATCAATAGATGACCATTTGAGTTCTCATGACGGAAACTCAAATCTACCAAAACTGACTCAAATTTACCCTAGAATCACTCTCATGAAATGGAGACAACTCGAATTCACCAAGACTAACTCCAATTTGCCTAAAATCACTCCCATGTACTGAATACAATTCAAATTCACCAAGACTGACTCAAATTCCACTAAAATTACTCCCATGGACTAAAGGCAACTCAAATTGACTAATAATTATTCAAGTTCCCCTAAAATCACTCCCATGCATTGAAGACAACTCAAATTTTCCTAACATTAATCTAACTAACTAAAGACAACTTGAACTAACCCAAAATCACTCTAACTAACTGAAGACAACTCGAACTAACCCAAAATCACTCTAACTAACTGAAGACAACTCGAACTAACCCAAAATCACTCTAACTAACTGAAGACAACTCGAATTCATCTAAATAGATTCCCATTAATTGGAGTTGAATCGAATTAGTCCGGAGTTTACAAAAATCAAATGTATGGTTGACAAAAATAAACAAATAGGGTGCATAAGACATGAGAGATGATAGAGTGGGTCCCATTGACATCAATTAAGGAATATTCCCATCAAATGAGGGCGCAAGAGTGCATGCAAAGTATCAAATAGGTGTAATAGGATCTCCATAGTCCTGTAAAATAAAAAAATAGGAAACATAGAGTAATGTTCTGGAGAGCAACAACTCCTATACCCCAACACCCTCACAAGTGGAATCCATGATCCCCATTCTCGTTAGCTATCCATGTTGAAGCTAGCTATATATTTAATAATAAAATGATGTTCAAATACCAATGTTTAGGCACCTAGTGCCACAATAATGAGAAATAACCACATCATATATATACAGGGCTTACAATTGGGGCATTACAAAAAAATAAAATAATTGCAAAGTTTGAATTTATAAAGATAGATAAATAAATATGGGTCCTATATAT
This sequence comes from Pseudotsuga menziesii, assembly GCA_001517045.1. Classification (NCBI taxonomy): domain Eukaryota; kingdom Viridiplantae; phylum Streptophyta; class Pinopsida; order Pinales; family Pinaceae; genus Pseudotsuga; species Pseudotsuga menziesii. Next base: position 315,724 of record LPNX010066574.1, read on the forward strand.
TGGTGTATATGGACTTTAGCTAATAAAGTTAGAGTTTGTTGGTTTAATACAATTGACCAATAAGGTATACATCATTGTAGTTTTAAAGGTTTTTTTTCCTTAATAACAAAGATCACTTTTCTATTTATAGATATAACTATATCATTATCTCCATAGTACCATATAGAAAATTGAAAATGCTATATATCATAATTTAAGATAAATTGGACTGCTTCAATAAAGGCTAATCTATTACTAATCAAACATCTACATGAGCTTTGAAATAGAAATTGTTTCAAGTGTTATGTTTTAACACTTCTAAAAAGCATGTTTCTACCTAGTATTTGTAGTAATCATTAGCAATAGGAACAAATGTGTTTACCAACCCTAGAAGGGGGTGCAATAGATTTGAATCAATCCCATTCATAAAAAGGTCAAACTTAGTAAAAGGGTTTCAGACAACTAGTCTTCCTTTCTTTTAGTGTAAGCATTGGCAAGATTCACACCTTCAAACCAAGTAATGTGTATCCATATACGAGGCTAGATAAAATTACCCAACACATAATTCTTTAGTGTCAATATTCTTGACTAACATTGGTTGTTGCATACTCTTAAATGACATGATTCTAATACCCTCGTATCTTGGTTAATGCGGATCCATATACGAGGTTAGAATTACTCAACACAATTCTTTAGTTCCATTGTTCTTGACTAACATTGGTTGTTGCACACTCTTAAATGTCATTATTCTAATACCCTCACATCTTGGTTAGGTATCATGGATCAATACAATACAATGTCAAACCCATGTAAATATAGAACTTGCTCAATCGATATGTATCTAACAATGTATAAATGAAGAATCCTTTCATTGTTAACATATGAAGTTGGACATACACTAATCTTAAGAAAATGGACAAGTATTTTGTACCAAGGCTCAATAGCAACAATACATTTAGAAGCTAGCATTTCAAAGTTAAGAGCATCAAGAAGAAATTGCTAGGCAACCACTTAAGGGTTTAGTTTGGTAATAGTCTAGCTAGTCCAAGCCCCTTAATGGCTTATGTGGGTTTGATCTCAAGGTTATATTCTTGTACGCACTAACCATTTCAACCATCCATTACAAATCATAGTTGCAACATGGTGAACCTTCAACCTTAAGATCATAGTATAGAGACTTCAACCTTGAGATTAAGGATAGGGGGTCTAAAATTCTCTAATGATTTATACATAATAACCCTAAATTTTTAAATATATTTAATACATTTTTAGATTTTTGCTCATAAATACATACAATATGTTGTAGGTATCCCTCATGGTCTCAAAAAATAACTATATATATGTCATATATAAATAAAAAAATAAAAAAAATAACAATATGAGGGGTATAGAGGTTATTACTTACTTGTGGACTCAAAAGTTATCCAAAATTGAGGGTACCATTTAAATTCAACATTCCTCTTCCTTAAATTGTTAATGGGTTAACTAGTCTATGCTAACTAGTCTATGCAAAGTGAGAGAGAATCACTTAATACATTAATTTAGCCAAAAAAAAAATTATTGATTTTTTCTCTTGTTAATGAGCAAATTAAAAATTTTAACGATGACTACCTTATATATGTTTTATCAAATACCTTCCTTCGTGATTCTAAAGATGATTTTATTTGAGATTCAAATTTCACAAAGACAACATAATCATCATGGTTGTTAAGTTGGGTCATGTGGCCTTACACCCACTCTAGATAAAAGCCATAAATGATGTCACAACTTCAAAGGATAGGATCATTGCAAGATTCCAAGATTATAGGTCTTGAATGATTTTTTTAGAAATAATTTCAATTCCAAATAAATGAAAAACAACAATTATTAAAAAAAAAAAATCATATCAAATTATTGTTCCAAAACATGATATATATATATATATATATGCGGGTTGAATGCTTTAGGACAAACACTCACATACATGGGTCAAATATATTAATACACCAACATTTATATTGTTAAAACACTCAAAGAGGAAAATGATGCAAGCCCCAATTAACATGGCCACTTGAACATCTCACAATCAATCATCATCAAATAACCCTGTGTATTTCTTTAATAGAAATCATAGATCAATCAAGCATTAAGTCATGGATCAAATGTCATTAATATTGAAAAGAAGATGAATCGTTAGATCACCTTGTTTGTGACTCGTTGAATTAGATAGTTAAAAAACACATTGTACTTAAAGATAGAATAGACCAAGTTGATGTCAACTAGCTCCAGAGTGTTTAAATATCCTAACTTCTCTTTTTTAAAAACTTGGGATAGGATCGAAGGATTTATAAGGGTGACATAATAAGAGAAGGAAGAGGGTATTGAAGCCTACCCCTTAATAACAACTTTAAATAGAAATCATGGACCAATTGGGTATCAAGTCATGGATGAAGTGTCATTGATATCAAGAATAAGATAAACCATTAGACCACTCTATAACTAGAACATAAATGTAACAATTAAATTAATTAATCACAAAAACATATTAAATAGACACATTTAACCAAATTGATTTTAATGAACTCCGAAATGTCTAAATATTGTCACATCCCCTTAAAAACAACTTGCGATAGAATAACCTTTCCAACCTCGTTGCTCTTCCCCTCATGAGATACGTGCATATAATATCGCATATAAATTTTTAAGAGAAATTGCTACCAATAATAAATATATCAAGTTCAATGCACATGAAACAGCCTTGATAAAAAGAAAAATGAACTGTGATTGCTACTGATACTAAGCGTATCAAGTTCAATACACATTAAACAACCTTTCCAACCCGTGTTTACAACTATCCACATTAACAGTTAAAAAATCAGAATGAATATGTTACAGATGAACTTGAAAACCGCAAGATGTATGATATAATCGAAATCCTCTATGCATCAATAACACTAAAGATGCATTCATCATGGGTATCAAACTCAAGATGCACCCATATCCATGTCAAAATAATCTATGGCTGAGTGAACCGAATTCAAAGGGATTTTTTTTTAACTCATTCTATATGTCCAGTTTCCATATAAAGAAGAGAGACTAGGTTATTCCATAGAAGGCACCCAATTGCCCCTAACAGAATCAAATTGCCCTAATAACCATTAGGGTGCTCTGGAAGCAGTATTATTTGCCCAGAGGCCTATTCCTGTTGTTTCCACAAATTCTTGTTATCTTAGTAACTTCAAAAAATCATTTGAGCCCATTCAAAGAATCAGTCAGTTGATTAAAGAAACTGACCAGACTGATTCTTTGAATGCCATTATGAACCAAAAACATCCTTCTTTCATTTACATACAATTTTTTCAGTCCGCAATAATAACAATGAGGCTTACAACAAGAAAACTTACCTTCTTAACTGTGCAAAATTCAAATCAGCAATAGGAAGGGCAACCTTCTTCTGTAATACTTCGATACCAATTTCTACACCAGATAAAGGCTCAAGAAGGCCACCCTTCCTTTGTGATAATTTGATACCAATTTCTAAACCAGATAAAGGCTCAAGAAGCCTGGAGCAATTGAAGCTCGTCTTAGGATGTCTGTAAAAAAGAGAGTATGTTTTACGATATGGATTGGGCTGTTTCTAACATGATAACACAAAACTGTGTTTTTACCAATGGAACAATCACAAGAAAAATGCGTTGGGATGAAAAAAATTGGGAAATCAATTGCAAGAAGACAAATCAAAGACATGAAACACACTTCACCTAAACCAGCGTGCATAAAAGAAAATTCTGACTGTACGAATACTTAGTTGAAAATTTTAGTAACTGCTGGAAAGTAAACTAAGTCATAGGTTGAAGATAAATATTGGAGTACACCATGGGTTGGGCATACAGGCTAATTTACACTGGAAAAAATAAGAAATTATTTAATAAGAGAATAAATAACATAGGACATTCTATATATATACCAATCTTCAATAAATTGCTGCTAATACTAAGAGTATCAAGTTCAACACACATCAAATGATCAAACAGCCTTTCCAAGTCCATGAACTTCAGCTTCCTGAAAAACAACTAATGCGTTAATGGCTTTTAGTTTAATTTAGCGATTGCGTATCAAACTTGGCAATGACAACAAGTACTTACTCTTATTACTGCGCTATATTGTAATGCTGGGAGCTCTTCAAAACTTGGGAAGGACAAATTGTCTCTCAAGGACTAGGAGCAGCGGGAACAGAACACTGTCAGAATCGGTGTAAACCCAAAACAGACCAGGAAATAGCATGTGTGGAAAAATGTGAAGCTGAGAATAGTTTTGAAATTAGACACAGTTTGAAACCATCGTTTAACCCTGTTCATACATATATCTTCTTCAACAATCGAATTTCCATAATTCTTAAACTGTAAATTGTCAATTCACCAGGAATTTGTTAGGATAAATAAAGTACAAATATGAAAAATAACCTTTCAAAACCCATATAATTATCACTGTTATCTGTTTAAAATTTTTAATTTATCCATACAGTTGTAATTAGAGCCAATGGTAAAGAGGCACACTCTAAATGCACTGTACTTGACAAGAATAAGGAAAATGAAGAAAACAATTGCCAAAAAATTGCAAGCATTGATCTCTTAGTCGAATAAAGCACATCATAAAAATATATCCATAATATCCATATCATTGATTGCATAAAAATATCATAGCAATTGTAAGGTCCTCATTTACAGGGCCTTGTTCAAAGTACTTTTATTCTGATAAAATGCTTCTTTACCTTTTCATATAAACAGAGATGTACATGGGCATTTTGATTTTATAACAAAAATAAAGTGGAGAACCACCACACCCACTAACTAAGCTCCAAAACCGGGTTGTGTATCTCCATAAACACCCCTTAACCTAATACTACCCACAAAAAAAAAAAAAATATAGTGGAGAACCACCACAACCACTAACTAAGCTCCAAAACTGGGTTGTATATCTCCAAACACACCCTTTAACCATACATATAGCATAAAAAAGTAACTTAATTTCTGTTTTTCCTTTTCTTCTTATATTGGCGAGTCTCTCGTCTGCAAGAGGGTGGGACATGCTCATCCTCCTCGTTATACCCCTGGCATTGATCCTTCCCAGACGATTCATGACCTGCAGAAGCCAGTTCATCATCACATCCTGCACTGACCTCTGGGGGTTCCTCGCACCCACTATCAACTGCTCCATTTGAATTAGATTGTTCGGCGTCCTATGACACCAAAGCATAGTTTAATCAATTAAATTATGCATTGACATTGAGAAACATAAATTTTCAGATATTAATTCCATCTACATAATGGCTAGATAATCTATTCTTCTAGCATGTTTATGCAACTTTTGATTTAGAATCTTGAATCATATCTGATCAGAAAAGTATATCCTTGCCAGTTTTTCTTTACTGGTTGCAAATTTCGCTCCCCGCTCTAGCATCTGTTGTCGGAGGCCTTGTACACCATGCTTCAAAGCATATTTAAGGTCCTTTTCTGAGACAGCCTTTCCAAACTGGCGAATCTACATGCAGAAAGAGTAAACAAGTCATAGAAAAGCTATGAAATAAATGGAATAACTAATAAAAGTGAACAGGAATAGAAATATTAACTTACCAAACTTCCTTGGATACTGCTATACCCACAGGGACCCAATTTGTGGCTTCCAATTCGAGACAACCTAGCTTGGGTTGCCTTTGAAGTATCTTTGAGGCGTCTCTTGCCTTGTTCTTGTGTGAAAGGTGTGTCGTTGGGATTTTTCTCTATGATTTTCTTGAACTTGGCATCCTTTATCAGGTCATCCCACGTTTTTGTGTCTGTGATCCACAAAGGTCGGGGAGATCCCAAGTCTTTTGTGAGCTGCAACCTTAACCTGTCCCTTTTTGCATGGAGGTGTCTACACACATTATCCATAATGAATGCATAACTATAACCTGGATTACCAAACTCTTCGACAACATCGCTATACATTTGTTCTTTTAATTTATTGTCTTGTTTTCTCCAGTCATATTCAATGTAGTTACCAAAAATTTCTTCTGCACGGTTATGGATATATTGGAAGAATCTCTTGCTCGCTTCATCCTTGAAGACCTTTCCATCATTGGTTAGCAAGAGTGTAACCTCTTGTTTTCCCCTCGTAGTCACCTCCAAAGTGATTGGGGTCTTAGGGATTTCATCAAATGCTCTTTTTGCCCGTGTAGCGATCGTCGACGCACTAGGCGGTGTGACCATATTCACCTGCATCTATAACATGGTTTATTAAATTTGAATTGTTCAAGCTTAGTTTAGTAATACTAAAAACTTATGATTACGTGTTGAGTTTATTGACAGGCAATAAATGGGGAGTGGCTTCCATTAATTCATACCTGTTCACCTGAAGCAGGTGTTGCATGTTCTGACTGCATTAATTGGGCCTCTACAAGCCGCACATCTTCCTCCATGCCCTGAAGTTCTTCAATTAGTTTATCTCTTTGTTCTGTATCTGATATATGTTCAAGTTCCTTTCTTAACTTGTGTATCCTCCTCCAGATATTTGTTATTGGTTTGGGAGTTTCACCAATCAGGCCTTTGCCCTTATCTGATGACGTAGGGGGTTGTTGTGGTGTTGACAGGTGTTGCTGGACCAATTGCATCAATGGCATGCTGGAAGATGGCTTGTTGGGAGCTGTTAAGGACATCTGCATACATTGCATTGCAAAAACATAACTAATAAAGATAAAGTGGGAAATAAAATGAAGAATCAGGCAAGCAAACGGTAATTGCTGCATCCTACCTGTAACATCATCGTAAATACTTGCTCCCGCTCTGATGTCAATTTATGTGCCAATAATCTCAAAAGAGCTTCAAAATCCATTTCATGGCCATTATCTTTCATGGCCAAAGATACTTCACTATGTGAACGAGGCATCTTGTTGTCCTTGGGAAGTATCTTATCTGCCAAAAGTCTTCAATATAGAACAAATGATCTTTGTATTAATACATTATATTCAAAACTCAGAATCCCAATTTGGGAGAAAGAATTCATAAGATTGTTGAAGGCTACATATGTGTTAGAGCAAGTGATAAATAAAGACCATTTCTCCTACCTCGAGAGATCTGTAAAACTTGCTTCTGTCCAACCATGCAGAACCTTCAAGAACAATAGCAATGTAAGTGTTGCCAGTGTAGACGATTCTGAATTTGGGAAAAGAGGCATACTAGCCAACCGAGTTAAATTATCAACTTCTTCAGATGGCATAGTAGTTGATGTCACACCAGTATCATTTATTAATGGTTTGGTGTCAACCGCACGTATATTATGTTCTTGGCTTTGAAAGTCGCTATCATCACTACTGCTACTCAACTCATCCGACGAAAATCCCACGGCCAACCGGGGTAAATTATGGATTTCTTCAGCAGGTGTACTAGTTGATATGATACCAGCCCCATCTGTTACTGGTGTGGCATCAGCCACATGTGTATCATATTTTTGGCCTTCAAAGTCACTATCATCACTACTGCTACTACTTGATTCATCGGTTGAAATTCTCACAGGCAACTAATCATTAAAATAACATTTCAAAAATTAGTAAAAAAGGAGACTAATGTTTGTGTTTGCTTCTAACATTCTTGGAGACCTAACTGGCGTATAGGACCTCTTCTCTTGAATTTAATCATAATTCTGTAACATTCTTGGAGACCTAACTGGCCTATAGGACCTCTTTTCTTGAACTTAATCATAATTTTGTTAAAAGATTCATATTTAAGTAGGCCACGTTCTGAAAATTAAAGTCAACAATGTGCATATGTCCATTGTCAAGTATACCATACCGGCCTAATTATGTAGCGTCCGTTCTTCTGTAAATGAGTACTCAAAAGGCGACGCTTTGTCATCTTCCTGTTTGCACATTTGGTGCATGGGCAATATACCTTTTGTTCAAAATATTCATGTGTCCCCGGAAGAGGATCTTTCGAGGCTGGTGCTTCATCTGAAGAAGTAGAATTTTCAGAAGAAGATGAGGATGACATGTTTGCCTGCATGCACAATATAACGAAATAAAGATATTATATAGGATGACGAAAAAGACATGTTTGCCTGCATGCACTGAAATGAAGATAATGAGTATCACATGTTAATAAAATGGCTCACATAACCAATATGTTACTGCTCAATATTGCATCTTGGAATTTTTTGAAACTACTTTCTTTAAACCCCAAAGCATTGCCATTGCCCCGAATACATTGGGCATCACATAAAGACTTTTCACTCACGAGACAGCTTTGTAAGGGCAAAATATTAATCTTATGCACTTTCTTTCAACTAAACTCTTCTAACAAAATTTAAAATCACTTAAAATTTACACCAAACCCAACTACTTATCCATGCCTCTGGAAAATTGTGTGGCCTGACATTGGCATTTGCAGGTAAAAGATTGAGATGATGGTAACCAACAGTGAACATTATTTTTCGCATGTAATTTTGTGCATAAACTTGGTTTTATTGCAATTTTTTTCTGTTTTAGTTGATGAATAATTAATTATCATAATCAACTACCCTCAGTGCGGTCATATAACTTCACACAATAAACCCTAACCAATTTCTGTGTGTGACACTACGGGAATGGGGACCTCATCCCTTCCTCTAACTAATTCGGCCCATAAACACAATCAAACAAATACTGTAAAAATTTAAAAATAGACCGAAAGCCACCAATATTTCAGTACTTTTTCAATCCACAAGTATCAAAATTGGTTTTGTTAACGTTTTTCAACTAATTTTCTTACCTGCTATCAGTGAGCAGCCAATGTGAACCTCCCAAGCCGCTGTGAAAGCCTAAGTGTCCAATTGCACTTAAACCTTTACCCTGAACTTCACAAGCACAAAACCAAAAACAATCTCAAAATGCCGATCGAATTTATTGCTAAAATCTGTGCCGCACTGGTAAAAACAAAACCCTAATTTTCATATAGGACCCCATCTCCATCGCTCTCGCACTCCCGCGTTGCTGACTTTGAATCACAGATTTCAAACTGAAAAAATAATGATAGTTCCCTCCCATCTAATCTTGATTGATAGACCTTACTAAGGGTTACATATGGACTTGAAATTTACACAACTCCATTTTCTAATCCATTGATCAATCAACCTCTGAACCTTTTTAAAAACTGAAAATCATATTATTTACAACCTTGTCCTCAAGTGTGCCACATAAGGTAAAGATAAACATTAAATTATTATTTTATAATGAATTAGTGATGATACCATGTGACTCTATGCCACATAAGGTAATGATAAACATTAAATTATTATTTTATCATGAATTAGTGATAATACCATGTGACTTTGACACTAGATTAAACTGAATTTTGATGAAACACTCGTTGTCTCAAATTTACAAACTATATTTTGATGGAACATCCATTGAAGGCCTAGAATGTAAAGTGTACTAGATGGTAGAATTTTGTGTAGAGGTAATATTTTAGAATGTATAAGTGAATTAAAAAATAAAGATGGTAGAATTGTGTATATAGCTAATATTTTAAAAGGTGATAGTTAGATTTGTGTATATAGGTAATATTTTAAAAGGTGAAGAGTTAAGTTTGGTATTCTTTTCATTGGAACTCGAATTTGTAATTGGCTTCTTGTGCAAAAACAAAAAGTATAGGTAGTTTTTTTTTATTGCAATCCCATCTTGGGTGTGTTTTTAGATGTCTCAATTCTTGCTAAATAATAAGTTCTTTGTTAGGTTTTAGCTATAGCCTAGGATTTATAGTGGCAGCCAACTGGATTTGAACATGGGTCTTGCTCGGGTAATCTTGACTAGTTACCAATTGATACACTTAATTTATAATTGTATAGTCATATTTGAAAGAAGAAAAATGGGCATGATTATAAAGATCATAAGGCAAGGTTTACTCGAAGAAATGCATTGTGAAAATAATGATTAAGCACATGTGAAGCAAGGGTTGGGGATGGTCTTAACAACAAGGACTATGTTTGTAAGAGGCTTCCATGTTTTAAATCTATCTAACACTTCCTTACACCATGACTCTAGCCTATATCCAAATGCTGGAAGAGATGACTTGAGTTTGAGATAGCTTCCAAACATCCCAAACAATAAGACACCCCAAACTATAAGAGAGTACAACCATGTCAAGTGCTATTGTCCTAAGTAGAAAATGGATTGTTGATTACAAGGGATTGGAAAATAGAAGTTTAGTTGGAAAAGTATAATAACTATATTCCTACAACCATCGATCTCATTGAATACCATTAGATGGATGGTTTAACTTACAAAGTCATTAGAATTGGTTGCTAAGGTTTTCCCGTTCTTTGTGGCTAGGGTTTTTCCCTTACTATTGTAATCCCATCTCGACCATGCACTTGCAAGTCATGCCATGTCAGTGATGGAGTCGAGCTCCCTCAAGCATGTTTCACCCAGTCAAGGAGCATTACCCTTGATTTTGAATCAAGCCAACTTCCTCTCCTTCACTTGTATTTCTTCCATTGCAAACGATGGAATGGTGTTAAGGTATTTAAATTATGATAGTTTTTTCCCACTTCCATAATGTTATGTTACCCTACTTATTTGTTGTTGTTGATTTCAATTTACCTTTTACACATGTCTTCTACCTTGCAATTCCTTTATGTGTTACTCCTTACCAAGTGCATTGTGTGTTCCTTTTAAAGTAGTAGTTCATAAGAAGTTGTGGTTTGGGGTGAGACAATAGATGTTTGTGCATGTTTATTTGATCACTTTCATGGGTGATTTCTCAATTAGGATGGAGAGTTGGACATGGATTTTTGGTTTCTTTCTCTATCATAACATTCTATGCTACTACTTTGCTTGTGGATTGTTACAGGTATCATAATTCAGTGAAAGACAAAATAAAATATTTTTTTCCAAGGAAAAACCTCGCAGAAAACCCTTTGAGTACTTCCCCGTGATTCATGGATGGTAAATGGAGTAAATTGTTAGCCTGGATTATGTAGTCTAACCCCGAGGGGATCAAGAGAGTCAAACCCGTGACCTCCCCAACTTTGAGGGGAGAGCTCTCATATGGCTCATGACTACTTGAGCTAGTCCTCGGGGCTAAAAAAAGAAACTACACTTACATGGAAGTCATTAAAGCAAATTTAGGTAGCTTCATAATATATAGCATTAGCAACGGTGAGCTCTTGGAGGACTTTTTCTCTACTTTTCCTTTGGTTTGTGGCTTGAAAGTGGAGGGCGTTAATGGAATATTTGTAGTGGGAGAGTCTTGATGTTTGTCTCTACTATTGTTGTTGAAATATTCTTACAATTTTGTAGTTTTACATATCGCAATGTTGTTCATGGGAATCAAAATTATAGTTTTTCTATGTAGATCTCAAATTTGTTTATAGGAATCTAAATGTGATTTAGATACATTTGTAATATTTAAAGAGAATTAGAGGTGCAATTGTGTAGTGGAATTAAGACGAGGCCGAGGAAAACTAAAAATGGAAGAAACCTTAAAAATAGAAGAGCAATTACTTGATTATTTTGATGATTTAATCGAGGTTTTGGATACTTTCAAATACTTGATCCCTTCACATGCCAATGTATTTCCCAAGGGTTTTAGACCTCATTGATCCAAAGGTTTATTTGTGTGGAAATTAAACTTGGGGTATGAAGCATTGGAGGGTTTGTTGTTGGAATATGATGTGGTTATGAATCCTATTAGTTTTCTTAAATGAAGAAGGTACACAATATATTACATATGGAGGGATTTCAAAGGTTTTTTCAAAAGGCTCAAGGATCAAAGGAATTAATATTCATGGGGAAATCAAAGAAAATTTTGATGTGTTTACTAATTCGACCTTGTCTCCAATTCTTTCTCCTATTTGCAAGTCTTGGGAATGGTTGTTTGGAGAGCTCCGAGACCATCTTCCATTTGTTTGCACATTCATAAGAGATTGAGTGAGATCCCCCCAATTCAGTTAAGGGTGAAGTTTCCATTATAAGTCTATTGGATTTTGATTGTTTGCATGGTGAAAGCCAAGGTGCATCCAATTTGAAAGGAAATCATGAGGTGAATTATATTAAGAAGAAGCACAAGGTGGTGAAGAGGAAAGATTCACCAATAAGGATGGTCATTGGTGAGGATGTATGTGTAGAACAGTCTCTAGTGTATGCAAGTAAGGTTCTTCTTGGAAAATTTGTACATAGACATATTTCACAAAATACCTTGAATTCATGAATGTAGTTGGTATGGGTGACAATGATAAATTATGGACTCCTTTCATGATTATTTACAAGGGATGGATTAGGTTCACCCTTCGCTCCAATAAGGATGTAATGACTATCCTAAGGGGTTCTTGCTTTTAGGGCATAGTGATCATATCCCTGAAACTCTAGAACCCATGTTTTAACCCTAGGTTACAAGGGCTTACCAAATATACAGTACGGGTCAAATTGCCAAGCTTGGCGATGGAATTGTGGTATGAAAAGTGAATTGGAGAAATAGGGATCTCATTCGATGCACAATCTTGGTTGATACTTCAGTTAAATATAGTGCTTATTATTTAGTCACCAAAGTGTTGGTGGAGCTAAATGGAAATGAGGTTTTGATCGATAATCCAAATAGTGTATTAGGGAACTTGATGTATAAGCAAGATTTGGACTATTGCAATGTCCCCTTTAGATGCAAAAGGTGCCATTGTCATGGTGATGTGGTTCAAGATCATGTCACTCCTTTTGTGAGGAATTTTTATAAAAGGAAAATAACAAGGGCAAGGATGGGTAGTGAGAGAACATTGAAGAAGCAGAGACAAAGCCTTTGGAGTCTTTAAGGTTGAGGGTTGGTAGAGATTTAATTATGTAGGAAGCAAAAGAATTTAAGGAGGCAACAAAGGGTAGATTAATGGAATCGATTAATCGAAAAAAGTCCAAAGATTGTGACTTTGGAAGCTATAGACGCATCAATTTAGGGATTAACTAACATTCACATATTCTAGGAGGTCAATGATATTGGTAAGCCATGTCAAGTCCCTACAAATATTTATACAAAAAAAATCATTACAAAGGAAGTATGGTCATTATATGAGGAACCTAAAAATACTATAATATGAAGGAAGGTTCTATATAAAGGTAAACAACCCCATCCACATGAGGATGGTCACTCTACTCCTAAAATCCGTGTGAAAGACTTCATTTTTTTCAAAAGGTGAAAGTAGCTCTTCAGGGAATTCATGAAGCATCCCAATGTTTCAAGGGTAGGGTATTCTGAGTTTGATGTAGATGGTGGGGTGGTTAATTTTTCATATGTATGAAAGGGGATACTCGTGGGGGAGACCATGGTCCAGGTGGCTTAGTTCTTGATCCCATCAAGGAGCCTATCCCTAGTTCAGTGGATAGGAAATAGTACTTATAGAAGACCCATAAAAAAATCCATTAGAGAGATTCAACAAGTCAAACATAGGACTATTGTTGGGGGCCCTTGAAGGGGGTAAACTCCAAAAAATTGGAAAATGATGAAAATCCTCTCTTTAAATATTCATGGACTAGTTTGTAATGTGAAGAGACAAGCCTTGTCCAAACTAGTAGAATTAGAGAAACATGATTTGATGTTATTACAAGAGACCATCAAGTCTAGGGAAAACTTGGTTGGTAGTTTGATAAGTTCTCTTAAAGTTTGCGACTTTTGTGCTATGGATGCCACTAGTAACTGAAGAGGTTTGATCACTAGGTGGAGTTGCATTTTGACATTAATAAACATTTTCTCCATGTTTTTGTTTATATGCATAGAATTAATGTATAAAGGTATGGTGCAAACAATCACAATAATAAATGTGTATGGACGGTGTGTTAAAATACATGAGTTATGGGATAAGTTATTTTCCTATGAGGTGGTAAAGAATGAAATACATATTATATTAGGAGATTTAAATTTTATTGTTAGTAGAGATTAAATTTGGGGGGACTCTACAAGGGTTGATAGGATTGAAAACTATTTCAAACCTAAAATAAAAATGGAAGGTAGGTTGGATGTAGAACTGATCTCTCTCAAGCCTACTTGGAGAAATAATAGATAAGGGTGGGCTTATTTGATCACAAGTTGATTTTCTTATCCCCTATTATCACTTTTTGATCAAATGAGATCATTAATAGACATGGGGGGGCTATTTGAACATAATCCCATTTTCTTTCTATTGGATTTCAAGGAGGAAAGTCCCCCCAACCCATTTAAATTCAGTCCATCTTGGATTAAAGATTATGATTCCAAGGAAATAGTAAAAATATAATGGAGAGGGTTTGACCTCGACTCGAAACATTTATCTACTTTTCAAGTAGTAGAGTCACTCAAAGCGATAAAAAATTAAAGTTTGTGGCAAGGGCAATGGAAGCCTACTGGAGACATACTTTTGAAATAGGTAGATGCATAAATTAAGGAGCTATATGAGAACGATATTGCAAGTCTATTTGGTGTTGAAGTGGCATAGAAACTTAAGGATCCAAAGAGCAGAAAAATAAAATCATTGGAAAACGGGGAAGAATAGTGGAGGATGAAGAGTAGAGTTATATCATTGGAAAAGGGTGCTGAAAAAAAACAGAAAAAATCACCCATTTGCAAACCATCAAAGAGCATAAAATTTTCATATAGAAGCTCCAAAACAATGAAGGTAGCAAATTAAGTGGTTTCAAAGATCTTGTAACCTTGGGTGTAAAAAATTTTAGTCTGCAAACTCAAATCCAACAAGGGTAAATATTCCTGAGATTGTCAAGTTAGCTTCTTTATTCCCTTTTTTTGTGACAGAAGAAATTAATCAAAATATGTATGAAGAAATCTCTAAGAAAAAGATCCAAATAGTTCTACTCCCTTTTCAAAAGGACAAGATTCCTAGACTTGATTGGTGGGCTATCAAGTTTTTCTTAGGCTTCTACGAGCTAGTTGAGATGGATATTTGAGGGTTGTTAAGGAGATTAGGGTTTTTGGCAGTGTTTTGGGATCTTTAAATGTTACATTCATTGCAATTATTACCAAGTGTGATAAGCCTTATTCTTCTAATGGTTTCATACCAATCTCTCTTTGTAATTATGTTTATAAAATTATAGCCAAGGTAAAAGTAGACAAATTGAAAGAGGTATTTTCAAAGATAATATCTCACGAGCAATTAGTTTCCTAGATCATAGGGAAATCCATGAAGCCATAGAGTCTTCTCAATAAGGCATGCACACAATCGAATACAGGAATATGACTTCTTTAGCTATCAAGCGAGACCTTTCTTAAGCATATGCCAAGACAAACTAGTTATATATTGGGATGATGTTAATACCTGTGGGGTTCAATTATCTAACCTGGACAACTGGATTATGGCATTGTCACGCTTGTCTCTAATGTTGTGCTCATCAATGGCATGGTCTCTACCTTCTTCAAACCTATAAGAGGTTTCAGACAAGGTTGTTCAATATCTCCCATTCTATTTTTTATTGTTACAAAAGGGATTAGTTGAGTAATTTTGGAAGCAAAATGATTAGCTTTCTAAAAAATTATCAAGATCGAAAATCTTATGTTCCTAACTAATTTATTCTTTGTAGATGATATATTATTCTCTGATAGTTTAAACATGGATTCTAGGAAAATGTAAGAACTCCCCAATCTCTATTGTGTGGCTATAGGTATGGAAGTGAATGTACAAAAGTCATTCGTTAGTCTCAATGGTTTGAATGCGGAGTTTGAAGCACTCCCGAAAGTGTTGTATCCTTTTAGGCACTTTGATTTACAAGAAGGATTCAAATACCTAGGCTTCATTCAGAAGCTAAATGGATACAAAAAAGGTGGTTAGGTATGGATTCCAAGTAAAATTGATTTATTTATGGTCTAAAAGGTGGCTCTTAAGAGGGTGCATATACCACTTTCCAAGCCTATCTTATAATACATCCTAGTGATTTGACATTCTATAGCTTGGACCTTGAAGGAAGTGCTTGAAAAATTAGAAAGCGTTGTTGCAAAAGTTATGGAGTATTAAAGGTGAAGGTGGTGGGATTCATTGGGCTATATGATATCCCAGTGGCTCTTCCAAAAAAAAAAGAGGATGGGTTTTGTATCAGATACAAGTACTTGGAAAGGATCTAGTTGAAAAAATCCTTTGGAATCTCATTATGAAGGAAATCATTTGAAAAGCTATTATTATTCAAAATTATGTAGGCCCTGGTTCTTTACTGGGTTAGATAAGGAACCCTAAGAAAAGTTTTAAAAAATATATTTTTGATCACTGGAAGGCCATGGTATTGGACTTTCCTTTCACTAAAAGGCCATTGTACTAGAATTTTCTTTCATTGGAAGATCCTACCTTCTAGGTTTATAATCAAGATTGTGGTTCTTTTCATGGATGTAAATCAACTTCGAAGATAAGACAACTACAATGTGTGGGATACTTTTATATAGACAAATCCTTTCCTTGGGTTTTCTTTGATTGCTATTAGTCGAAGAAAATGTAGTTTTAGCGGTGTATGAGGTGCCTTCTTCCTATCTAAGGAGAAATTCATTATATTGAAGGCTGGTCCAATAATTGGATCAAACAATTTTGTTGAAACGATGGCCCTTCGTCTTCTTTAAAAAATAACCATGGATAAAGGTGTTAGGAGCTTTCCATCCATTTAATTATAGGAATAACAACTATTGTTAATGTCTTTCAGCAACAAGGGTGCTCCAAAAAATATACACCTCCTCCAATCCCACGATTTCTCAGTGTACCAACAAGCTTACAATTTTTTGAATGTTTGTACCTTGACATAATCCCTCTTAGCACTTGATATATTTGGGGTTAATATGGATCTATGCTAGTTTAACAAGAGAAGCTAATGAAAGTGATTACTTCCTCTATAATGAAATATCCTAGATTAGACAAGTGACAACCAACATGAATGTTCTCCTGGATTAGACAAGCGACACCCAACGTGGATGTAACTTACAACCATAACAAATAACAACTACACAGCCCAACTTTAGGGTTGTTGAGGTTGAACCAAGCATTAGGGAATCTAGGGGATGGGAGAAAACAACTTAGCCCAATTTCTAACACACCTAATCTAACTTATGTCCTCCTACCCCTACCCCCTACATTCCCACCACAAATTGAATTTAGAAAAGGAGGTTGAGTTTGAGGTTGAGTTATAAAAGAGTGATGTGTTGGATGTTGACCCAAACTTGAAGTGGTGAAAAAAATGACTAAAGAAAATAAGGATACCATTGAAGATGGCTTAGAGATGTCACAAGGGAAAATGGATAAAGTGATGTTTGTTCTTCAAATTTGGATTTTAATATAGAGCTCTCCATTAGAAGAAAATTATGCACATCAATAGCATTTAAAAAATATCAATTCAGATGTCTAAGCAAACACTTGAGATTCATCTCAACAACTATCTCAAATTCTTCGTTGTCTCAAAAGTGGACACAAATCTAGATAGTTTTCAAATATTGAACTTTGGAGCATTTTTTAGGCCTTCCCCTGCATTTTTACATTTACGTAAACTTGTAGATCTCATAAAAAATGGTCCAAAGAGTGTCAAAAATGAAGTTCATATGTGAAATTTATGGGCCCAAGAAGTTGACATTCCAACAAGGTTTCTTAGGGCCCATGTTTCTTTCATGACAATAGCTCCTAGGACTAGGGACTTTGGATGTTAGATTTTTTTTCCTCTTAGGGTTTGGCCATTGTAATAAAATGTAGTTTCAATGCCTTGTTGTAGGTTTTTCTTGTGAATGATAGTGGAAAACATGTATATTCTCATAGATAAACCACATCCTAATGGTTGCATGTTTACATTGTGTTTCACCATTCTTTATAGAATTTGGATTTCATAGTATATGCTCTACTATTTTTCATATGCATATTCCCCACAAAGT
Organism: Pseudotsuga menziesii; assembly: GCA_001517045.1. Taxonomy (NCBI): domain Eukaryota; kingdom Viridiplantae; phylum Streptophyta; class Pinopsida; order Pinales; family Pinaceae; genus Pseudotsuga; species Pseudotsuga menziesii. The sequence continues at coordinate 333,549 of LPNX010066574.1, forward strand.
TAGGGTACATAAGCTTGGGGCTTGGGATATTTGATCCTTATATAAACATAATCATTGGCCCAAGTAGCATTAGATGGTATCCAAAAAAAGTATGACAAAGTAGGAGATCCTATTAAACCATTGCGTTAGGAAGCCCATGAGCCATAGAGGAATGATGCGATGGATCATTTCATGTAGATATGTTGTCAACTGCCAACAAAATTGAAGGCATCATCATCTAATTATCCTTTCATAGGAATGACACACTTCAAGTTACAAATTAACTTTGATATCCCTTTGTTTGGAAGCAAATAAATGCAAAATATCTAGATGGATTGTTATAACATCCGGAGGGTAATTTATTTATTTATAATATTTATAAAAATGAGAATATTTCCTTGCACTTCTAAATTCCCTTCCCCATGTCACACATTGGTAGAATTCTCACTACGAGCAAAGGGTTGACAATGGTTTTAGACCACATGAGACAAAACCGACTTCTAGGGATTTTGTTAATTCCCTCATGGATGAGTATCACCTTATTGAAAACTATTACGACCAGTATAAGAGATGAACCACTCTACTCTAGGATAAAGACCAAATTTTGTGGGAATACACCAATGACTTCCATCCTACACACAAAATTGGGTATCAAGAATTTTGAATGGCACCTAGTTCAAAAAACCACAACCTACACAAATACTTCCAAACAAAATGCATTTTTTGGACACTTCTTCACTAGGAGCAACCTATTGCTATGGGATCAAGATTGAGGAATTTTTTTTAAGAATGTTGTAAGGAAGAGTTTGGTGTTGCAATCAACCACATTAAAATATGGGTAAAGATGGCCCTAACTCTTAGACCAAAGAACTAATGAAAGAGACCTGACTCAAGACAACTAGTCAAAGTTGCATGCAAAGAATAATAGGAAACCAAAGGACAGAAGAGAATGTGTGACCAAATTTTCATGGCACAACAATGGTAAATTTTATGCTAGACACCATTTAATGGTTGAGTTGGAAGCCCCAAACTCTTATTCATTGTCTGCCACCAATGACCATGGATCATTAATAAGGAATCAAACTTTACTATCATAGTAAGTAAAGTCCAATGAGAGGAACCACATGAGCCTAGGGAAGGTGAGTGCCTTTACCACTCACAAATGTGGGTGAATGGAAAATCATTGCATTCCATTGTTGACATTGAAAATATCTTTATATTAGTAGAGGTCATTAAGAAGATGAAGTTGTCAATGATGTTGTACTAGCAACAATACACCATATTTTGGATTATTCGAGGATGAGATATTTTCATCAATAAAACATGTCGCATATAACACAACATCAAACCCTTCAAATACAAGATATTTTGTGATGTTACCTTGCTTGAAGTTTGTGATGTTTTATTGGAGAAAGCACATATGTGGAAGCATAGTATTAATGTTACCATGGGGGATAAACTCTACAAGAAGGTAACTCGGACTACATGGAATCTCTAACTACTGCTAAGTAGTGTAGGAAGACAATCTCTCCAGTCAGGATATTTTTCCTCTTTATGGTTAAGTCGTAAAGATCAAAAATCAAAATTGCCACTATAGTCAAATCATTTACAAAGAACCTCTATAGAACTAAGATGTGTAGATTAATTTGTGGAAGAAAATTGTGTCATCTTCACTTCATGTACATGTATACCTCTACACTATTAGGTAAAATACACAATGGGTTTGATATTAGGCACCTCTCTTCTTAGTGGCCTTTTTTACAATGATCTATTATAAAAAATAATGAAATTAAGCACTAGCTTCATGAGCTAGTATAGAAAGGACACATAGATAGAGTTCAAGTCACATTGTGGGGGGGAACTATATTGGTTGGTAAGAAGGATAATACACGATGACCTTGCATTTACTACAAATCCTTAAATAAAATCATGGTAAGAATAGTACCCATCCCTCTGATTGATGATATTCTTAACCAGTGGACTGATCTTAAGTTAGGTTATCATCCACTGTCAATTGAGACAACTAATGGGTAGATGAAAACCTTCAAGTTCAAAAGAGGTTTTTTTGAATGGTTGGTCACATCAATTGGCTTAACTAATGCGCCATAATATTTATGAGGATGATGGATGATACTTTGTGGCCATCTGCAAACTCTTTTGTGACTATCTATGTGAATCCCATGCTCATATTCAGTAAGAATTATGAAGAACATCTTAAGCATATTTAACAAGTGTTGAGGACCCTTTGGCTACACTAGTTATATGCCAACTTGGAAAAATGTTAATTTGGCATGGAGTTAATTCAATATATGGGGTACATTTTTTATGAATGTAGTTTTCATGTTGATCTAGTCAAGATGCAAGTGATCCATGATTAACCATCCTTGAAGAAATTAAATAGGTCCATAGATTCCTAGACCTTACCAAATTTAAACACAAGCCTTATGTTATGGTTCTCTCATATTACTTGGAATTCAAGCCATGTGACCAAGGGTGGACCCAAGATCAAGTTTGTTTGGGTAAAGGAACAACCGAAAGCATTAGAGGAGTTGTACCTTTACCTCTACTCAACGCCAATGCTCATTCTACTTGATATGCACCGATAGTTCAAAATTGAGATTAACACCTCACACTATCCCATTGGTGCAATCCTCACTCAGCAGGGGCATCCCACCACAAGGAAAACACCAATTGGAAAAAGGGTTTTGCAAAACCACTTCTCCTCTCTTTGTTTATAGTGGATGCAAGTGGTTGAAGGTTTTAGCATGTGCTTTTTCTTCGCTGCATTTTTACGATAAAAACGCACTGGTGCACTTCCATTACAAGCACATTGGTTCACAACTATACCATAAGCACTGATATAGGCCAAAATATTTTTAGAAAAAAAAACATTTTTCATTATTTCTAAAAAATGCATGTCATTGCTTTTTGTATATCTTAACCACATTGATGCATATCCAAATAAGAATAGCGGTGCACCACATACCTCTAAAAGCATCAATGCATATTGATATCAAGTCCATCAAAGTAGGGTAAACTTTATAATGAAAAAAATTACAAAACCCAAAATCATTTATATCATTCACTCAATGCTTCACACCCATCCAAGCACCAATACTCACTTTTCCTATGTGACTATCCCATTGATTGATTCTACCAAATTATTCGATTTCTAGATTCCTTCACTTCCATATTGGACTTGTGTTCATTTTGGAAATTTATAAATCGTACCCATTCCTCTTCAACAGAGAAGAGACTAGGTAAATTAAATATTATCCTTCTATTTACATTTTCAGGGGGATAAAAACTAGAATTAGGCTTTAAGTTCCTTCATTTTCTATTATTATTATTTTTAAATCTATCAATGTGTTTACAATGTCCAACTCACACCATGTGTTGATACTATTACTAGACAAACCATATATTACATGCACATGGTTTCAATTCCTATTAATGATATATCAGTCAGTGGTGCATCATTACCTTCTAAGTCCACCCTAAGATATATTTATGAATATTCGTGCACCATCAGTGGAGATTGAATTAGGTTGCACACACCGATGACATTGTGTTTGTTAATTAGTAGAGTAGCGATATGTTACATGCTTGTTTACAACATTTTTCCCACACTCTCAACTCGAATTATTAATGCATGTGTGTAAACAATGCCAAAGTTCGGTGATGCATGAACTAATTATTTATAACATATCAATAGTGTATTATTATAATTTGGGAGAATAATCCCAAGGGGCATTGTTATATTCAACATGTGTACCAATTTATTGAGCACCAAATTTGAATCACATATTTAAGGAGTCATATCATTGTTATTTTATGATATTTTGATCTTAGATTTAAATATATTTTTCTTATAAAGTTTTTATTATGTCATCAACATATAGTATTCGATTAAGGGCATTATTTCAGCAGTCAGGTGATTGTTTTTTCAAAAGACTATAGTTTTAACATTGGTGTTTGAGTTTTATATTAAAACAATATTTAAAAACACATTTTTTTAAATTGACATTCGTTGTGAGATGCTGACGTCTCCCTCATTTTTTTGTTTCCCACCACAAGGCAGCGGGTAGATTTCAACTGATTTAACTCCAGTCTGCCTCCACTGCACTGCAATGTGCAGTTTTCCTCCACTACACTGCAAGGTTATTCTCAACGTGCATTCTTCCGTAAATTCGTTGGGGTTATTCCCAAAAGGCATTCTTCTTTATTTGGAAATGTTGCTTCTTCTTGTAGACAAAAATATACCGACTCTCTCCCCCATTTTGTGTGTAAATATACCTCCATTACGATAACCCTTGCAAACCTCTTCTTTTATGCTCTACGATTAACTTTCTCAAACATGGAATCAAAATGGGACATCACTTCTCAAATATTATCACTACTTAAAGACTACTTAAAGATTATCACTTCTCCATATAGTGCCAATACATGTGGACCAAATCAATCATAATCCCAAAGATAGAATCTTGCACAAGTCAACTCATTCATCCTAGACTACCAAGTTTGAAGTATAAGTACAACCACACAAAGCCTTTATATGACTGTAAATATGAGTATCTTTTCCATGCACTTCAAAACCTTCGATAATTGAAGTAAATCCCTCTACTAGGTCAATTGCCTCTTTTTGAGAGAATCCTCTAGTAACTAAAGCAAGAGTCTCATTAATGATAACTCTCCCTTCCTAATAGAATCAAACAACCTTGTCTTGATACTATTCAACACTCCCAGTAATTATTGTTGGAAAATAATAATAATGCACAAAACAAGCACATAAGTGGAACAAGTATTTTGTACCCTAGAAACCCTATATAGAGAAAACCAACACCAATTAGATATCTACTAGTCTTGGCCGTGTCTTGGCCACCCAGCCAACATCGACCATTTTTTGCATCTTACAATGGAGTTACTCAAGCCTTTAAATAGGGTTCATCACATGCTAAAACCATTTACAAATTACCATGGGCACGCGAACCACTAATGGTAAATCCATTATTGACCAAATTAAGTTGATATTTAATCACTTTATAACCAAGTCAATTTTAACCTAACAATTGCAAGCTAGGAATCAATCACTAATCACATAATATATTTTGAACTTATCACCATGGCATCATCTCATACATCCTCTACATATGCCTCCTCTAGCAGGATCACCCAACTCCTCGCTAGTATGAACAAGTGCCCCGATATCAACAAGCAACCTATAAAGGCCACTATCTCACACACATATGGCCAAATTTCTCAAACTTGCTATAATAGGATCACTAATATTGGATTGTTGTATTTCAAAGGCAATTGTATATTGAAAATTTGTCATAGAAGAAACTAAAAGAATATTTTTCTTCAACCAAGAACAAACAAAATATTATTCAACTCAAGAACATCATCCAATAATGTCCAGAAGGAAATGGAACATAATCCTTTCATGGGATAATTAGCATTATCACCCAACTCCATTATCGTATGTCCCTCTTGCTCTTGAAACCAACTAAGAATTTATGTTAAGCCATAGATACCGTGACATTACATTTCTATTATTATATAAAAAGTATTTTTATGGATCAGTTAAGACCTTAATTGTAATTGTGTGATAGACTAGGACCTTAATTGTAGTTGTATTATTTGGCCCCTCTATGTACCAAGGAGACCTAGTTTTAATGATCACCTTATCTTTTCTTGCACATTTAATATACTATGAAAAGAGGTTTCCCCCTCAAAGAGGCTTCTTATTCATCTATTTTTCTCTCTCTCAAGGCATTGGGTTACTCTTTGTCTCTCTCCAATTTTATTCTATTTTGGGAATTTGGTGCATAACATTTGATATTGTAGCCATTTTTGCTATAAAACAAATTGGGGACATTTCAAATAAAAAAAATTAATTTTGAGGCACCTAATGAGAATAATTTTCTTTACCAAGTTGGATCTCCATTCTAAATATCATCAACTTATAATGATGTAAGAAGACATTCCAAAAACAATGTTTAGAACATATGGTCATTATGAAATTTTGGTCATGTCATTTGGACTTATCAATGCACCTTCCACATTTCAAATCGTGATGAATTCCATTTTTAAACCTTTCCTCATAAAAAATTTATAGTATTTTTTGATGATATACTAACCTATAGCAAATCTCAGGACAAGCATGTACAACATGTTGACATGGTATTCAAACTATTGGAGGAGCAACAACTATATGTAAATCCTTTCTAAGTGTGCCTTTGGGGTTTAGAAAGTGGAATATTTGTGTGCCTTGGGGTTTAGAAAGTGGAATATTTGGGTCACATTGTATCTCATGAAGACATCAAAGTGGACCCTAACAAAATTACAGCTATGATGTAATGGCCAATTCTTGAAACCTTGAAGAATATTAGAGGGTTCTTAGGATTGACAAGCTATTACCACAAGTTCATAAAAATTATAGTCAAACAATAGCATCTCTAACACGGTTATTGAAAAGTAGGCATTTTTTGTTACTCAAGAAATAACCAAATGTTTTGAAAACTTAAAGAGGCTATGTGTACATTTCCTATATTATCCATGCTTGACTTCACCAAAATCTTTTTTATGGAATGTAATGCTTCAGGGCATGGCATTCATGCAATTTTAATGAAAGAAGGAATGCCCCTTTCCTTTGAAAGATGCTATAATATAAATAAATAAATAAATAAAAATTACTCAAACCAATTTATGAGAAGGGAATGTTAGCCATACTACATGCAATTAAGAAATGACACTCTTACCTAATAGGAAGACACTTCTAGGTAAGAACAAACCATGATAGTCTTAAGTACTTATTGGAACAAATATTATCTTCAAGGAGCAACAAAAATGGTTACAAAATGCTAGGTTATAACTTTGAAATTATCTATAGAAAAGGAAAACAAAATGTGGTGGTAGATGCACTTTCAAGTAAAGAAGAAAACACAGAGGGCTTACTTTGTGTTATTTTCCTTTCACAATCTAATTGGGTGGAAGAAGCAAGGATAAAATGAAAGAAATATAAGAAGGCATGCAATATATTTCAATAACTACAAGAGGACCCTGGCGCATTAGATGAATTTGTGCAGAAGAATGACTCATTGTTGTACCGAGATCACCTATATTTATATAAGAATTATCGGCTCAAACATAAGGTTCGTTTGGAATTGCACATTTCTCCTATAGGAGGACATTCATGGGTTCTTGAAAACTTGCCACAAAATCAAGAAGGATTTTTTTCTTGGAAGGTCTTAAAATTGATGTCCAGAAATTTGCAAAAAAATGTTTAGTTATCCAACAAAATAAAGGAGAGACAATCAAGACACCAAATCTTCTACAACCATTTGCCATATTGCTTCAACAACGGGAGGAAGTCTCAATGGATTTTATCACGAGCCTGCCAAAGTTTGGAGGAAAAAATGTCATCATGGTAGTGAAGGATCAATTGACAAAGTATGCTCATTTTTTCTCTCTTTCTCATCCTTTTAAAGCAAGTACAGTGGTTGCATTATTCATTGAAACATTTCAAAAGCTTCATGGAATCCCCAAGATTATTCTTAGTGACAAAGATAGAATTTTCACTGATAATTTTTGGAAGGAAATATTTTCTTGTTTGGGAACTCAAGTGGATCACAACTTCTCTTACCATCCTCCATCTGATGGACAAACTGAGATTGTGAATAAATGCCTAGAAGGGTATATTCATTGCTTTAAATATGATAAAACTACATCATTCAAGGAAACACTTCAAAAGCTACATGGAATCCCTAAGATTATTGTAAGTGATAGAGATACAATTTTCATCGGTAATTTTTTGAAAGAAATATTTTCTTGTTTGGGTACTCAATTGGCTCACAACTGCTCTTACCATCCTCAATCTAATGGACAAACTGAGATTGTGAATAAATTCCTAAAACCGGATCTTAGTTGCTTTATATATGATAAACAAATGCAATGAGTAAAATGGTTTCCCTTGGCATAGTGGTGGTGCAACACATCTTTATGTATTTCATTGAAAAGTTCACCATTTATGCCACTTCATGTCTATCATCTTTTATCCACCACATCATGATCCTTGAAAGAGAAAGGTAATGTTCAGACAATGGAGGATCACATAGAGCACCACCAATAGGTTTTCCAAACTTTGAAGGACAACTTGGCTATAGCACAAAATAGGATGAAACAACAATAAGATCAACATTGTAGTAAAAGAAACTTTGAAGTAAGGGACTGAATATTTTTTAGGCTACAACCATACAAACATTGTCCCTCAAGCAAAAAAAGGATAATAAACTAGCACCAAAGTACTATCATCTATATAAGGTGTTGTAGAGAAATGAAAGTATGGCTTACAAATTGGAGTTGCCTCCATCTTCACATGTACTTTCTTTCTTCCATGTTTCTTGCCTAAAAAATGTAATTGGTGATAAGATCCCAATCTAAGCTATTAAAACTTAAAACAATAATTAACACACAAAATAAGCAACTTCAAAATTGAATCATTATTGAGTACCTCATCAAGTGGAAGAACTTTCCAATAGAGGAGGTGACATGGAAAGATGAGCTCTTCATGTAGAAACATCCACAATTAATCAAGTGTTGAGGACAACACTTGTTTGAAGGGGAGGGGCATGTTAAGTCATATATATTGTGACATTACATTTATATTATTATATTAGTATTGTATTTATGAATTGGCTAAGACCTTAATTGCAATTGTAACATTTGTCTCCTATATATACTAAGAAGCCCTAGTTTAGTTAGCATATCATATTTTAAAATGAGGTTACCCTATCGAAGAGGCTTCTTATTCATCTCTTTATCTTACTCTTAAGGCATTGGGTTCCTCTCTTTTTGTAACTTTATGTTCTTTTGACAATTTGGTGCATAACAATTTGACATGTTATATGTATTGATTTCCCACTATCCACGTATCATCCAACACTTGACATAGTGTTAAAAGATCAACAAGCAACCATGAAGAAGGAAATCTCAAGCTGGGTTGATAGCTCATCCATTCTTAATACAAATCCTAAACTCCCTACAACATGTTTCTATTGCTTTGTATTCCCCTTCTTCTTTGAACATGTGTTTGTACAATATCCCAATGGTGACACTTTAAAATGTCTTACCTTACCCAAATATTTCTTACATGGATTTGTGTCTTCCTTCTTACCCTTCTTGCATCCTTTCTTGTTTCCCTTCCTTGTCCTCCCAACAAGGTCTAGGTATTTTATTTCCTTTTGATGTGTTGAATGAGACTCTAACTTGATCTATTCCTCCACAAGGTTATCACAAGCTTCTCAAAATTAGGTAGCTTATCACAAGTACAAACACCTTGGGCAAAATATTTCCAAGATGGAGCAAGTCCATTCAAGGGAATAGATACTAGATCTTTATCCTTCACTTTTCTCCCTATGGAAACCAAGTAATCTCTCAACTCTGGGACACTTGTTAGATAAATGACCACTTTATATATGCTACTCTTGTGAATATTGAAAGCTTACTTCTCAAGAGCATCTATCTAGAGACAACAGAGCTCTAATATAAACTAACTAAAGCCACATACATCAATGTACCAATCACCTTCTTTGCCATGTCAAGGATCAAGTGTTCTTTCAACGAATCAAGAATGATTTTCTTTACCTTTTCCTCCTTAACAATAACGACCTATCATGTTGGAACAGTAGGTGCAATGATCTCTTTCTCAATATGCTATCAAATCTCAACCTCCTCCAAAAGAATTTGCACACCAACCTAGCAGGTACTTCCAAGGTATGAAATTAGAAGCACCATTCAGCCTGGCACTCTATAATACCAACAATAGTCATTTTGAAAATCAATAACACACCTCACAGCAAAATTTGCACCAAATAAAGTAGAACAATCCTTATGGGGCACATGTGCTTCTCCCAAGTGCATTAATATTTCACACTCAACAACATGTAATAGGTTCCAGTTACAAATCAATTGAAACACCCAACTTCCTCTTCACCAAGAGAGCCATCAAAACCAATTCAACTCTAATACCATGTAGAAATTTATGAAATGCTCTTAAACCATGTAAAAATTTCAGGGGTTTGAATTTTATTGCAAGTTTAGAAATTTCACCTCAACCTTAAGGGTTCCTAGATCTATTCCCTATGAACTTTACACCTTAAGGATTTTCTGAAATATTGATTGAAAACAACAAATTCTTCACTTCACTTCAACCCAATTCACAAGGAAACCCAAAATATATATATCAATTAAATGTACTCCAATAACACAAAATGTCATCTTCCAAGGTGCACTTTCCAAACATGTAACATATCAATAATTATTTGTTTTTGTTGTAAATCTAATCCTTTAGCATCTAAATGTGTGTTAAACCATTATGTGCTATTCGAGGTAGGTGCAAAGGAGCTTCAAAGGAAGAATGTCTAAATTTTTTGTGTACAAAGCTCTATATTACAAAGTTAAAAGATCTTCCCTTGTTACTGGCATGGGAAATTTGGTTGTCCCAAAATACGCAACCTTTTAACAAAAGGTCTAGATCTTCCCTTCAATGTGTGGTGTTGAGTTTGGTGATCCTTGAAAGACATGATCAACTAGTGCATACAAAGACTCCTAGAGTGATAGCCAAAGAGCTTCTTTATAAAAACTCCAATGGGTTCATTGCGATGGTCTCAATCAAGGTAATCCACCTCAATGTCGAATGTGGTGTTAGTGGTGTTATATATCTCTCTAAACATCATTTTCCAAATTTAAGGGAAGTTTGTGAGGATAATCGAACAATTTGGAAAACTTAATGGCTTTGTTTCTCATTTCCTTAACTACAAAGAAAGAGGTTCAAAGAAATCAACTTCCAAATAAATCCCCAAGGGTCATTAACCAGGGTACTTGTGAATACAATTTGGAAAACTCTTTTGAAGCCAATTTATGAGAAGATCAAACTTGCTATATATATTTCAAGAGTGCAACAATGTTTGTTGGTATCTTGTCTAAATTGGGTTTAACTATGGAGGATGGCACATAATTTATTCAAGAATACAAAGACGACCGTCTTCTCACTCTTTTCATTCTATTTGCACAACATTATGTAAAAGGACTTATTTTGGACAATGGTTAGTTATATATTCTCTTAGTATGTGATATGGAGGTTTTCTTTTCCATGAGATATGTGGCTCCTTTTATATCTGTTTTATGGCATTAGGGCCAAGGACTTTGTTGGATTTTTATCATATGCACAGATGGAATGGGGTATGCATCTAAAATGACAATTTTTTATAATAAACAATTATAGTAGTTTTATTCTTGAGGGTATGGAAAAAAATTAAATTATTTCCACTTCTCAAAACACATTTAAAATCCTTTTCGAAGATGAGACAAATTTAATTTGGTTTTGGTCAAAGTAAGGGCCTACCCCCATAGTAAAACCAGATTTAAATGGGCCATCCTATACATACATATTAAGAAAAAGTCATTTCTCTTCCTCGTCCATATCTTTGTAGAGGGCATCCTTGTGATGCACCACATACCCACTTTTCTTAATCTTCCAACACTAGTTCATATGAACAATCTTCCATCATGGATTTCTATAGATAGCTTAACAAAGCTCCTAGTGGCAAGATTGTAAAGGAGGTCATCCAAGCAATAAAGAACTCTTCTTTGGATGAAGATACGAAAACAAAGCTTGTCCTGAAAACTGGAATTGTTCATTGTGTATATGAATTGCCTAAAATACACAAGGAAAATATCCCTCTACGGCCAATCATGAATTCCAATGGATCTCCAACATAAACGCAACTAAGTTTCATGTTAATAAGCTCAAATATCTTATCGAAAAAACAAACTCCTTCGTTGAGAACTTCTACCAATTGTGTCAACAAATTCAAGGATCAAAAAGTTGAAGAAAACAACAGTCTTAGTTATTTTCAATGTGGTTGTGTTATTTACAATAATTCATATGGAAGATGCCATCAAAGTAATAAATGATCCCACAATAGTAAAAATGGAAAACTAGGTTAGAGTGTGTGTAAAATCCACTTTCTTTAGCCTTTGAGGGGTTATTTATGAACGAATTGAAGGCAATGCTATGGGTTCTCCCCTTTCATTGGTTGACTCCAATATGAACATGGAGTAATTCAAGAAACATGACATAGATTCCTTTCCACTAAAAACTATAAAATGGAAATGATTCGTAGATGATACCAATGTGATCTAGCCCAATGTAAGGGAAAGCTTAAACAAGGTTTTCAACCATTTTAAAAATAACCACCAAATTGAAAACATCAAGTTCATGGTGGAAGTGGAAAATATGAACATGCCTTCTTTAAACATTTGTCATTAAAAAAACAATGATAAATCATTGGTGCATCACATCTACAAAAATAAAACACACACGGACAAATATTTTCAAGCAACCTCTCACCACTTTCCAATGCAAAAACTTTGTGTAATCAACACTCTAGAAACTCACTTTATTACATCTCAGACGAGGAACATTTAAGTGAAGAATTGGATCATTTGTCAAAGATATTCAAGAGATATGGTCATAATGACAAACAATTTAAAAATGTTGTCATCAAAGCCAAAAGAGAACCACCTACAAGACAAGAAGATCTCCTTAATTTGCATCAAGGGGTAAACAAATAAATTGGCAAAGATTCCATAAGTAAAATTACAATGCTCCTCCCCTCCTAATCACAAAGGAAGAACCATCTAGAAGACAACAAGAAGAGCTAAGACGAGAGAAAATCTCCCTGACTTGCATAAAGAGGTAAACAAATATATTAACAAAGATTCCATGGGTGAAATTACATTACTCCTCCCCTCCTAATAAAAAAGGAAGATGGTGGATTCCATGAACAAACCAACTAATTCTAAGCTAGCTAAAGGTGTTTATACCATTCCATGCTTTTGCAAAAAGATAGACATCGAGGAAATCATGGGTAAAATTACATTGCTCCTAGCCTCCTAATAAAAAAGGAAGATGGTGGATTCCATGAACGAGTCGGCGTTTATACCCTTCCATGCTTTTTCAAAAAGGTACATATCAAGGAAATTGGTAGAGCAATTCATGTGAGGTTAAAAGAGCATAAATGTGTGGAAGTTCCTAAAATTATTGTTATATTGGTTGGAAAAAGAAAGGGAGAAAGGCCTTGAAAATTGAATTAAATCCATGTAATTTGAATAGAAAAGAAGGTAAGTTGAACTCCTAAGCAATTTCAACATATTAGATATCACCTAGGTGCAAATGTAATAGGTACACAATTATGTATTTGTAAACCGGTTTTGGATATAAAATATTGCGTGTATATATATTACAATCCATTTAAAAGTTAAAAGAAGCATTTGATCATCAAAACAATTGTATAACTTGCCCCGAATAGCTCTTAACAATGGTTTATTCTTTATAGAAGTTTTACTACACTTATATTTGTATTTGTACATAAACTAATACCATACTACACTTATATATAAACTAATACCCTTATATTTGTATTTGTATATAAACTAATACCATACTACACTTATATATAAACTAATACACTTATATATAAACTAATACCATATGGGAGATGACTTTCAATATAGTGCCCTCATAAGCTTTATTAAGCCTATTCTTACTTTGTTAGAGATATTCGTGAGACAAAATTAAAGCATTATATTCAGCTGGGCATGTTTTACTTCATAATGGAATAAGCTAATCTCTAGATGGATTTGCACTTAAAATTCTATGGATTTTTGGCCAAAATACAACAAGATTGTTGAAATTGCAGTTTTAGTTGTTGGAACTACATAATCGAGGTGCCCCAAGGGTAATCAAAGGTGTTGAATCCATTTATACAATCAAAATTGCAATTTGAACAATCAATTTCAGCAAATAATCAAGGCGCCAAATTGCGGCAAAACTCACCAAAAAAATGCAAAACATCTAGAGATTAACTTACTCTCTTATGACCCAGATGCAGGTGACCACGTGGGTCAAAGGAGGAGCGAGAGCAACATTCAAAACAAACATATGCCCCCCGACGCCACTCCCTAGACTAGTCATCATTACGTTTGTAATGACACAAGCCTTCCCCTCTCTCGATTAGCGCGGTTATTCAAGGTTTTGGATGCGAGGTGACATTCCCCCTGTCGCTTTATATTGTGCTCTTCTCTGTAGATTAATGGTGAGTGTCACATACCCCAATTTTGTAAAATAATGTTAATTGTTTTAATTATATTCTTGAGACATTATGTTAAATTTAATGCTAAGTAGGAACTGATGACTCAGNTGGCATCTCCAGCGCTTCATCTTGAGTAGTAAGTTTCTGCTGCATTAGTGGCATTCTGATATGAGGGAGCAGCGCTGCAATAAACCATTCCTTATGCTGCTGTGGCGCAAACTCAAAACTTACTTGGTCTATAAGAGCTTTGAATTTCTGGTCAAAGTCCCATACTGACTTTGATGGTAGCTGATTAATATCCTTAAGCTCTGTAATGCACTGAGACTCAAACTTAGGTTTCTTAAACTCTTTAATCATGGCGTTCTTGACCTGGGCAAGCGTCTTGGGTAATGTAGTATACTTTATGTACCATGTCAAGGCTTTGTCTTTGAGTGTGGTGACCAACTGTACAAGTTTGAGGTTATCATCGTTGATTGTTTTAAGTCCACATAGCTTCGCATAGGAACCAATGCTGTTTCGGGTCCTCTGCTCCTGTACCTTTAAAAGTAGGTAGCTTCATGTCATCTCCCATTCTATTTCTCTGTGGTGGGTTCTGACTGGCTGGGCTACTACCACTCAGCGGTGTAGGTGAAGGTGCTGTAGTGGGAGTAGGTGCTGGCTGTGAGCTACTAGACGGAGTACCTACTGGGTTATTCTAAGTCCCTGTCTATTTCTGTGGAGTGTAGGGGTGGTAAGGGATACCCCCCTCTGGTTCTTCTGTGGTGCTAGGGCTCTGTTGTCTAATACTGTCTGAACTGTCTTCAAATACTGGAGAACTAAAATCTACTTTATACTTCTTTCCACTACGTGTTCGTCCAATGTCATCAAAATCACTTTCAAACTCTTGTGACATTACTATCTTTACTTATTCATCTGAGACTAGATCCATTGTTCCTTTTTCATATAACAGCATCTTAAGGGACAAGTTTAGAGATCTTAGGTACTTTCCATGATATCCTCTGAAGAAGTATCGTTCAGCTGCGCTGAAGCTCTTTCTCTGGTCAACTGCAAATTCTGTAACAAAGCCTTCTAGCACACTTGTCAGCCAGAAGTCCACTGCTCTCGTAATCGGATTGTCGAGGTTCTGCACGGCCTGAATTAGCTCCGGTGTCCAGACAATGTTTCTTTTTTTCTTGAATGTGTTCTCATCTGTCAGCTTGGATAACCAGTCGAAAAGCTCGTTTCCATAGGTTGCAAAAAATATAGCGCGTATGTCTGAAGCGATATGCTTTTCTAACCAGGCCTCCGTGCTTAGTCTAGGACTCCGATTCTCTTTCTTGGCGAACTCCCTTAAGTCTGAATCCAGCGACTGGTGAAACTCTTCTCTGGTAGGGTGCCAACAGAACATTAACTCCCAGTCGTTTAAACCGGCAACGGAACCATTTGTTGATTGCATGGGCAGACCCGGGTTTACTATAATCAATCAACAACACNAACTGGAAGCATCCTCAAACACTTCCTAAGTTGCAGGTGGCAACTTCCCTATATTTGGGGTCATGATTCCCCAAGAAAGTGGGATCAGAGTACGTGGCTCATTAAATGACAACTAACCCAAAAAGACCTAGGCAATCTTTTAAAAGTACCTGTTGATTGCATGGGCAAACCCGGGTTTACTATAATCAATCAACAACACCCCTAACTCACTGGCCCTTTCGGCGACAGACCGCGAAACGATCTGAAGTCTCACCCGAAGTGAATCTAATGGGTTGGCCAAGACTCAAGTGTCTTGGACCAGGTTCTGGGCATCCTACTTCTCTTTTCTTACACCTGTGAGTCACGAGGTCAGCTATATCGGCGCATCGCACGTCCCCGTCTACCCGCAGCACTTTTAGCCGCGCGACCCTTATCCACGCACAAGTCGCACGGTTTCTTCCCACGTCGCACAACTTCCACTTACTCACAATACCTCCAACCTTATCGCATCTCTGCGCACCGCGAGACACCCAACCTTTCCTCAACGCTAAGTCCTCAGCTCGCAGTATCGCGCACCGCAGCTCCTCTGCCGGTGCGATATCGCCTCTCTGCGATATCTTACCACTACGACTTTGCACTCTCAGCGTTGACTGTGTCAATGTGCGGAACTCTACTTCCCGGAAGTTATATTGTGATTAAATGGTCATTAGAAACAGACGTAAATGAGTCTTTAAGCAACTTACTAAAATACTTCAACTTATCTCTATCTTCTTGCATTACCGTAAGCTGAACAATACACACATTCACTTACTGCAACTAACATTA
>LPNX010066574.1:357465-392474 GCA_001517045.1 Pseudotsuga menziesii
TATGTCAATGTGCGAAACTCTACTTCCCGGAAGTTATATTGTGATTAAATGGTCATTAGAAACAGACGTAAATGAGTCTTTAAGCAACTTACTAAAATACTTCAACTTATCTCTATCTTCCTGCATTACCGTAAGCTGAACAATACACACATTCACTTACTGCAACTAACATTATATGCATGATAACCAGCAACAATAAGCAAATACAATCTCATTCATGCAACACATAACACGCAGATTTAACGTGGTTCACCACCAGGATGGGAGCTACGTCCACCAAACTGTGCTTCTATTATATATCTTGAGGGAAGTTAGCACAGTCTGTTGCACTGCATATGCAGTGCGAGATCTTTTCTAGATCTCTGGCCTATTTCTATCTCTATATTGCCTTTCTTTCAATATATCATTCCCTCTCTTTCCTCTCTGTGGATGGTTACATACAGACTCAAATGACTCACAGACAAGCTAGGTGTCTGGATCGTTACAACACAGTCTGTCTGACTGACTCCTGAGTCTACTCAAAAATAATCAACTGACCAACTATCGACTCATCCTATGAACCAACCAACCCTTTACAATACAAAATACAAGCTTTTATAGGCGGCCCGAAGGTCTCGCCATTACAACACTGTGGGCCTGTCCCAACAGTAACCCAAACCCTAAATAGTGACAGTCGGTCCTCTCTGTCCTTGAGGTAGCCGCTTCCCGTCACACCACAACTCTCTGCAGTCTTCCATGCTTCCCGGCACTGACCATGGGTACTATGCACCGCTTCTCTTTTCTGTCCTTCACCTTCAATGCTTGAGCCTCGTTGCTCCTTCTTCTTTATGAGGGTCGCTGAGCCCTCCTGTCTTCCGCCGCTGCCTTCAATGCAGTGGGTGAGCTCTCCCTTCTCGGCCGCTCAGGTACCGTTGCCTTTCTTTGACTTTCGCATCCCAAAAAGTCACAGTTTCCGGCTCTGCCCTCTAGCTGGAAACGTGCTATGGTGTTGTAGCTCTGCCTTGTCTTCTTTCCACCAAAACTATATCTTTCCGCCAAAACTAGCAGCTTCTTCTGTAGCTGCGGGACCCTGCTCCAACAGTACCCAATGAATAGAACTGAGGTTGCTCAGATAATTTCCAGAGAGGATTCATTCAGGTGAATGATATTCAGGAATTTCATTGGGAAAGAAAGGGAAAAACAGTAAGGAAGTTGTTTGAGAGGAATGCTGCAGTAACCTGGTTTATTACAGCTTGTTAGCTGGAAGAACTTACTGATAAGTTCAGATTTGATACTGATTTTTGAAGACTGGTATTTGACTATTGCTGCACCTAGTTCCAGCCAGGGAGACCAGAGCAAGCTCAAGGGTCCTAAGGATTCGTTGTTTGAGCGCTCTCTAGGAGTTGGTAGGGAGGAACGGCCTCCCATTGCTGTTGTTGTCCAAAGCTTAAGCAGGTCCTGTTACTTAACTGTTTTTGTTTTAGTAACTGTGAATGGTTGGATGTTTTGTTAGTAGTTAATTAAATGGTTTAATGATGAGAGTGTTTCAATTTATTAGTAATGGAATCTTTGATGAAAGATAAAGACCCACTGTGTTTTTCCACATCTGGGTTTTACCAGACCGTACTACAGCACAGAGGTAAATTTAAATAAGAATAGCATGATCAGATTGCAGAGTAGTAGTTTCTTTATCTATTTTCAGAAAAGATATTTCATTGACAATTGTATGAGTTCTTAGTTAAAAACTACTTCCTTGTAATGTATTTTGCTTTCAGTAATTTTATATTGTAAAGAATAAATAGGAGTAGTTATATAATGATTAGCTACTACTGTCAAATTAATCTGGTCTAGATTTTATGAATGTTTTGTGATGTATTCATTTCATTATTTTCCTTCTTTTTATTCTAGACTAAGTTCGAACAGTTTCCAGAGCTGTTATTATTTTATTATGAATAAAGGTTAAGATCTATACTTATAAGATAGACTCTAGATAGAGTTATTTAAATTCTTGATAAATAAATATATACCATAACCAATAAAACAAACTAATTACAAAAGGACATACATAGTATAGCATAAATTATACAAGAATTAAATAACAAAGTGTTATCTTTCGATATGCTTATAGGAATATTATTACTGTTATTATAAAGTAGGGTTCTTATTATTTTAAGTACAACCCAGAATTAATTATACTATATGAGCTACAAGTATACTGACAGTACTTAAAAATTATTGTGAAAGTAAATACATAGAAACCCTATATCATTAAAGGTTATAGATTATACATCATTATCTACAGATTCTTTTAACCAAAAAGTTAATTTATCAACCAAGTACGGAAACCCTAATAATATTTTTAATAGTAAAAATCAAATGCATATCTGTACAGGAAATAAATGCTAAAATGGCAGAATGCTCAACCTTCAAGCTTAACTAAATCTACTATAACATAACTGGAAACCATCATGATCGCAGCAGCATAGTATGATTAACAATAAGTATTGAGAATTCTTAATCAACATGTTATTTATACACAGAATAATTATTATTTCCATTTATACCTGTAAAAGAACCTAAACAAAGCTAGCAGTGAAGGTAATAAGCATTTCCAAGTAGAGAAATCTAATTAATATAATAAGTAATAATTGTTGCATTATTATTTACTGTATAAAAATAATATGATTTAGGTATTACAGTAATGTTTAACCTATTAATAATAAACAAAAAACTTATGTAAAAACCTGTACCCAAGGTTACAATGTTAATGACTTTAAGAATGCCATTAAACATTCAGATTTTATAATTTACAAAGTATAACTATTATAACAAGCTATACAATTGTTTTGATTAAATAATTAACCTATTATATTATTAATATACAAAAAAATAAAAATAAAAACCCTACCAGCTAATTCCATAAGTCTTTCGCAAAGAGTAATTTAAATATGTATTAAATATATAGAAATCGGAGGTATCGAACACAGATAGGCTTAAAAAGCCGAGTATATACATTGTTTTGTTACAAAAACTGTACAGTAACAAAATATTAATTCAAGAAAATTGTATGGACAGCTTATAGATTCAAGTTCAGGGTAAACCCTGTCAAAACTAACAAGTATGTACTGAGATTCATCCAAAGATGGAGTTCTATCTCCCTTGTAACTCACGGCTACCAACTCGATTTACAAAATAAAACTTACAGCCTGTACAATATTAATATATATATATGCATGCTTATACAGTAATCAAACAAAGACCCAAAACCCACAGTCTTGGCTTCAGCCAAGCACCCATGCTAAACAAAGAGTGAAACTCGCTTAAACAGCGTTCAGGTTCACCAAACTGAACCAAGGTAGTCACGAGGGTTACAAACCACGAAGTCAAAGCCATGACTGCCCTAAAGGACCAGCAAGGAGGAGAACGCCATGGGTAAAACTAAGCTTACTGGGAGAAGCCAGATGCTGAAGTCCTGCGCCTTCCATGCCAAGAGAAGAGGTCAAACCCTACAACGAAAGACAAACTTGATATTAAAAACCTTACTAAATATTGATGGTTGAGCTAATGCTGCGAAAAGAAACTAATTGAAAACCCTGTAGCATACCTTAAATTTTTAACAGAAATGCGGCCACTGAAGAACAGTAAGACAACCACCAGTAGGAGGAAGGGTAAACCCTTTATTTACCACCGAAGAGAAAGAGCTCGCTGAAGCGTTGGGTATCCTATCAAGGTGGAGGACAAATGGCAGCACTAAGTAAGGCGACGGCATGTACAGTATAGAACTCGAGCGAGGGATGCTAATGGAGAAAACCCTAAGAGAATCGACGCCGCCCAAACATCTCACAACAAGTTATTCAACACAGTATCTTCCTCACAATGCAGCAGATGAGCCACGAGGAGCTAAACCAGCATAGGAATTGACTAGCAGATAGTGCAAGCAGCGAGATGGACCAGGAGGTTTTGCAAAGCGGCCGGAGGCCCGAAGGCAGTGGAGAAATGACGACTAGGGTTGAGTCAAACCTTTATAAACGACAGTGCATGGCTGGGAAGAGCCCACGTAAGCCTTTTGATAATTGACATGCAGTGGGTAGGAACTCTATAGTTCCACGACAAAGATTACCAATGATTTCTTTCCACAACCCAAATCATATCGCGGGGATTCCATAAGGTTCATCATACCAAAGCTATCACCTGTGTTATAAAATCAACCACATAAACATTATAACAATGTTTATAAAACATTATAATATAGGATTGGTTCATCGTTGGTCTCATATATTTAGGTATGGAAAGATGTATTTGTTTATAATGAGATATAAGAGTAAAAGAAGTAATACTAGTTACCATGGTGTAGTTTATCTATAAACCTGTTTTCTATATTATCTATTGCCATAGTTCACAAATGAAGTAAAGGGAATAATAATATAAAGTTTTAGAATTGTCATAATTCATATGAAGTGATCATTTGAATATGCTGATGGTTTTACTCTTAACCTTATGAACCTTATTCATTTGTAAAATAACAATCCTATTAATATTCATAGAACCATTTTTGTTGTGACAATTAGACTTTTATCAAATTCAAGTCCAAGGGTTATAGAAGATATTATAAGAGTCTTTATATGATAGGTAGCTTGGGTAAGTTAGCCTTCTTTATTTGATAGTATAGCCATGAAACTCATAAAGCAGTGTTGAGTATAATAAATCTAGAAATGATTTAAAGGTTTTGTTTTCATCCAAATATTGACCATGGAATAGAAGTAGTATTCCAAAACAGTGCAGATCCTTAAAGTAATAAGGAAGACTAGTATCAAGTAATAAACCTTATAAATGCTTGAAATAAGAAAAGTATAGGTTTGATACTAAAACTCCTTATCATTTTATAGTTACAGTTACAAATTCAATCTTGGCATGATGCAGTAATTATGAATAAGTAAAATTGGATCTATGATGTTGTAATCCTACCATGCTTGCTGCTATTAAAGAAATATCTATTGCATTTTACACTTGCATTCAGTATGAACATTCAAACGGTTCAGTACTCCATAAGGGATATTAATCCTGCTATCATGAAGGAAAAATAGTTGTCATCTTTACTAGTAGAATTCAACTCCCTATCAGTAAGATCTTAAAAGAAATCATAGTTCAAGTTTTACCTTTAGAAGCCTGGTAAATCTGACTAGCATGTATATACTTTTACTAAATAAATTTGTACAGCGAATCGTTATTGAATACTTTAGAGATATGTTAGCAACAACCCGAACATCTTATTTGTATATCTGTAAGAGAAGGAAAACTGCCGCGTTAGCTCGGAAGCTAAGTAAGCCCAGTCTTTCATGACAATCCCCCTTGTGGTCGCAAACAGAAAACAAATCAGTAACTGAAAAGAAACTATTCTTTAAAGATAAGTATAATCAAAAGATCATTCAGTTATAATTTTAATAACATAAACTAATCAAACAGTTAATGGCTGCATTTATTAAGAAAATATGCTATTTTAAAAAATTTAAAATTTTTCGGAAATTATGGGGCTTTGATAGTGAGTCATGCGAGTTTAATTTTTCCTCACGATTCGTACAATCTTAATATGGGTAGTTGGTTCAACACTCTTCACCTCATTTCTTCTTACCTGTGCAATTTTGTGAAGCCCGCCAATTCTACCGAGCTCCTCGTGATTGTTGGGTGTGCTAGCTTCAATCCTCCCACTCATGCTTTCTTAGTTGTCTTCCAACGCCTGTGCCACACTGCGCTTCTGGTTCACTTGGAAATGTCCCGCAAACTGCGAGCTACACCATGGCGGCGGCGCAACGGACGTGGAAATGCCAATGAGCGAGCTAAAACTCTCTATGCTCTGGTAAATACTGAAGGCTACGATGTTGAAATCTCGGACTACCTCTGTCACCTCATGGATGATTGGGAGGATGAGCTACTAGGCTCCCCCTTTGCGACGAATAGGATGGTCCTGCGCAGACGTAACTTTTGGGTGGTGAAGAACCTCCTGGCCAAGCTTATCATCTGTCTCACTGGTACTCAAAACGATCATCTGGCTCCCTCCTCGATCCCTCCTACAGCGCCCTTGGACACTAAGCAATTGCCTCCTCCCCCTCCGAGAACCGTGGCGGGGACTCATCAGGGCAATGCAGCCATTATTATTGCTTCAGAATACATAAAAACAAAATCGCTCCTAATCAAGAGGAATCCCTCCAACACCAGCAATTCGAGCAACGAGGACACTAGCTGCGACTCCAAGAGCCCTGGAAAGGATGGTGGCCAGACTTCTGCCAACCCTCCGGTCTACCCAACTGAAAGTCGACTAAAAATGCAGATTGGCTTTGGATTTAATGTTTCAATTGAGGAGGAGAGGCCTTCCAAGCACCAAGTCCAGGTTCCTAAGGTCTTGTTTACTTTTTTATGGTCAATTTGGGTCTAGTCCTCATAGTGATTTGCAGCAGCAGCACTCTCATTTTTTTTTTCAATACTGTTTATTTTGCTATCACTATGATCTATTTTCCCTTCTATAAGGAGGATCAATTTAACTGTCAAATCCTAAATTCCCGAGAGGGACAGGCTTCAAACTATACTCTGCTACATTCAATTCAAAGCACTGCCATCGTGTTTTGTATTTTTGTCTGTACTATTATTTTGACTCGATAGATTAGACTCTAAGCTTACCAAAAAAAAGTAGTCTTCTATGCATGCCTATACTAATAAGTACTTACAAGGTTATGGACCAGATTTGCTACATTCATCTTGTTGCACCCGTTGAACTTGCTGGCAAGTGGCATAGTTTATCAGATTCAACTTCCAAAACTCTACTTGGTTAGGGAAGGCAAGAATTATTCTTTTCAAAACTACAGAACCAAAATTTTACAAGAGCTAGCTTGCGACCTTTTGAGTCCTGTCACTGTTTCCCTCTTTAGTCATGAACACATCATTTTTGCCCTAGGGATTCGACAACCATTTCCTGCTCTCTTTCACCATTATTAGTCGAAAAAAAGCAGTTCCTTGGTATTGAATCAAAAGAACCTTGTACATCTTCAGTCGACAGTACAAACCCCCAAGGGTCAGTAGATCAATGATAATATCAGTACAGAGCAGTTCTTACACTACATAATAAAAAATCAAGCAGAGTATACCAGAGGTACACAAAGCACCTGTGTATCATTACATAATAATCCTCTCAAAAGTGAGCAGTAATAATATCAGTCAAAAATGTCCCTAGAGAATATAACAAGAGTCCAGATATCTTATCCAAGCAGGAGAGTGACTCTTATATATCCTAAAATAGCTGCTCAACAAAACTTGATGTAGCTCAAAGAATCTATGAGATAAATGACTGAAATAGAATGAGCATATTCTAAAATAGTTGTAATGAGTCTTCCTCAATAATCTCATCATCATATGATTCAGTAAGTAAGAGATCGCTAGGAGCCAAGTACAACCCCTCCTTGGATAAGATGTCTGCCCTCTTGTTATGTTCCCTATAGACATGACTGAAATCCACCCAGGTGAAAGACGACATGAGAATTCTGGTGTTGTAACACCAAGCTTCAAGGTTCACCATGTCTAGGGTGGATTCTTTTTTTGCCCAATTTATAATCACAGAGGAGTCGCCAAAGATATGTAGGTAAGGCAACCCAATATCCTTGGTGACCCGTAATGATGCCCAAAGTGCTAAGAGTTCAGCTCTAGTGTTCATGTTGCTCCCACATCCAAGTTTAAAGGCTAACAAATGATGATCATTCAACCAAATACAAATACCAGCTCCACCAATGCTTTTTGTTGTAGCACCATCAAAAAAGATCCTAGGAAATTTTGAAACAGGGGGCTTCCCTATGATCCAGATTTTATACCTGTGCTTCAGAAGTTGTTTATAAGTATTAACCTTATAATGTATAATATGTAGAAGGCTAGCCATAATAGGATTTCAATCTTCAAACAACTTGCAGTTCCTAGCCTTCCAAATATTCCAAATAAGAAAAAGGGGCAGATACTGTAAAGATCATCCTTAGATACCTAGTTGGAGAGATTTTCCATAAATGTAGGAGCAGTCCATAGAATGTTCACATCAAACAAACAATTGAGCCCCAAAATCATCTTCTTCATAAAAAGACGGCGAACAAAAAGATGATCTACAGATTCAGCTTCCCCATTGCATAGACAGCACCTATTAGGACTGTGCCAACCTTTCTTGCACAGAATATCCCAAGTATTGATTTTCTTATTACAAGTGAGCCAAATAAAACACTTAAGCTTGTGGGGAATATTAAAATGTCAAATCTTCAAGATGATATCATTTTCCATGATAGTCCTATGATTGGAAATGATAAGATCATAAGCTTTTTTTGCTGTCACCAACCCCAACTGTCCATCATACATCTAAAGCAGTTTATCCTCAGCAATCTCAATCCTTATACCCCCATGAGTCAGGCCCTTTACATAAAAGCACCATTGTTCAGCCCAATCTCCACCCAAAAGCAGATCAATAGCAGAGTACCAATTGGGACCATCAGAGCCACACACATCCAAATTTTGCGCCTGAGCAAGGGATGAAATCCCCAGATCAGTGAGATAATCTCTGAGCTCCTCTGATAGAAGGTGTAGCGAGTTGAGCCCAGCGATAGAGTCAACCCCCACTTTAATCTTTAATCCATTACCCACCTTCCATCCCAGCTGACAGGTAATCCACTCAAATATCCTTATAAACCCATTCCAAAAGTATGAAGTACCATTAACACAGAAGTTCCAGGCACGTATCCAGTCTTCTAAGGGTCTGTTCTTTAAGTATTTATGGGCAATAATTCTGCTCCAAATACCAGTACCAGTACCAGTGAATAGCTGCCACATACTTTTTAATCTCAGAGACGTACCAAACCATTCAAGGTTCTTAATATCCCAACCACCAAATTCAATAGGTAAAAAAAGAGTTTCCCAGTTTACCAAATGAGGTTTCTGATAGCCAGCAGAGGATCCCCAGAGAAATGAGAATATAGTTTTATGCAGTACATTCAGAATAGATTTAGGACATCTAACCAAAGCAAACCAGTAGACTGCCAACCCTGTGAGCACAGCTTTTATAAGGACCACCCTGCCACCAAGAGAGAGATACCTGTAGGTCCAGTTTTGGATTTTTTTTTCCAAATAATTCGATCATCCATCGCCAATCTGAGGTGTGATACCCCAATGGTTTAAGACGATAGCCCAAATACTTAAAGCCCACAGTAAGAGGATCCATCCTGAAAGGAAACATCTCTGCAATTTTATTCCTGATATTAGGATCCACATTCTGATAGAGAAATGATGATTTATTAATGCTAACAGTCATCCCCAAAGCCGAGCAAAATAAGTCTAGTGCAACTTTATATGCACTCCATTCTTCAACAGTACCAACACCAATTAAAATAACATCATCAACAAATAACAAGTGTGTAATGGACAAAAGAGGAAAGTACTGAAAGCCCTTAATAAAACCTTTGACCTGTGCATCCATAATAATACGGCTGAGACTCTCCATAATCAAGATGAATAACAGGGCAGACAAAGGACAACCTTGACATAAACCCCTGGATGCAGGAAAAAAATCCGAGGGAGAGCCATTGACTAACACAACAAAACAGGAGCTAGAGACACACCCCATAATCCAATTGACACCCATTAAGGGAATGCCTATCTGAATGAGCAAAAATCTTATAAAGGTCCAGTTGACTCTATCAAATGCTTTAACCAGGTCCAATTTTAAGACCAAGACATTGGAATTCTTAGTCTTGATAGAGTGTAATAATTCCTAGGTAATGCCCACAAGTTCAATAATCTATCCATCCTTGAGAAAACCAAATTGATGGGCAGAAAGAGATCGGTTAAGGATAGGCTTCAGTTTGATGGCAGCAAGCTTGGATATAACCTTGTAGACCAGGTTACATAAAGATATGGGTCGGAAGTTTGCTAAGTCAGGGGCTTTTCACACTTAGGTATCAAGGTCAAAAAAGTAGAATTAAAGGCACCAAAAACTTTTCCATGTAATCTGCCTGCTCCACAACCAGAGCCAAATCCTCCCCCACCAGATCAAAAAAGGCCAGGAAGAACTCGACAGGCCACCCATCAGGCACTGGGCTCTTATCCTTCTTAAACCCTTTAAGTACAACTTCAACTTCCTGGGTCGATATGGGCTTAAGGAAACGTTCAATATCTTCATTAGTAGTTATGTTCGAGAAGAGACTGATAACTTTAAGTTGATCAGCAATATTAGTAGACTTGTCATCACCAAAAATGTCACTAAAGTGTTGTTTACAAAGCTGCTTAAGTGCCAAGTCCTCAGAAACAGAATTGCCATCCTAATCATTTAGAGACCAAATAGTATTTGTATTTCTTCTAGCAGATGCAAATGAGTGAAAAAATCTCGTATTTGCATCCCTTCCTTTATCCAATAAACTCTGCTCTTCAACCTCTGAGTAGTAATCTCATGGGCCCAATATTTACCCTTCCTTTCCTGAAAAGTTTTCAATGACCACAAGAAGTTATAACATGTGATTAGCATAATATCTAGTGTATATCTTTGTAACCACCCAAAGGAAATTTGTCTTTTAGTTCTTCGCCATTTTTAACGGTTTCCTCTCTATAATGAATATGAAAATATATACATAATAGTATCAATATAGAAAAGAGTGATAAAGAAATCAATCCTCCATTATAATATTATAGAAAATCATGTAAAATTTATCACTGAAAAATGAAATGTAGAAGGGTTTCCAGTATGGTATTAGTTTATATATAAATACAAATACTATAAAGCATATGTGATTCTTTTTACAAGCATATGCAAGTCTTATAAAGCATATGTGTTTTTTTTATAAGTATATGTGAGTCTTTGCCACTAGCAAGATTATGTGGAATCCAAAGAAATTTTCGGGGTGAATTTTAGCCCATGAGATCATTTAAAGAAATTTTAGGGGTGAATTTTAGCCATGAAATCATTTTTGAGATTCGTCGATTTGCATTTTTTCTTAAATTGATTTGGCCAATTCCATGATGCAATTTCGTTTTCTTTAAAAATTGCCAAAATTGACTAGAAACTATATAAAATCCTTAGAACTTTGGATCTTTGTAGAAATATTACCCAAAATTTTATAGTTGAAAATTTAAGAATTAGTAAGATTCACCAAAGTTTTCACACAAATTATGGACCCTTAAAATTTTCCCATTTTAAAATTAATGTAGATATCTCTAACTGAAATAGACTGAATTTTGTTATTTGTCAGAAGTGTCAGAACACGAGCCCAATAATATGGAGCAGCGAATTGCTTGGTTTAATTTCCTACATCTTTATGTAAACACATCATTATAAAATAGAAGGTAGCTTGGAGTCTTTATAATTTAACCAAATTATGTTACGTAATTAGTACTCCGGAGAGTAGCAAAGCTAGGGTTAGGGCAAACATCGCCAGTGGCTGCAGAGGGCCATAGCAATAAGGAGCAAATCTAATCCTTTTTCATTATATGAATATCCACACCACCATTGTCATGTTCTCAGTAGCTTTCGCGAGCGTTCTGCTCGATCATTGTTGGTTTTTCCTATGCCAATGTCACAGATCGTTGTAGCATTTGGCTCTTATTCTCGTTCTCTGGTATGTATTGAGAGTTTCTTCCTCTTAGTCCTCTTTTTGTGCTTCGTTGTTCGGTTGCTCTGCAATTCATCTTATTGTGCTCCATTGTTCTGTTGCTCTGCAATTCATTCCTAGGTGGGTTTGCTTTTTGGGATTCATCTCTACTCCTGTGGAGGCAGATTTGCTGTTCTAACTCTTACATCGAATCTCCTGCAGCTTTGCTAAAACACATGGGGGAAGCTGTACGTATTCCTGTGCACAATGCTGTTTTCCTGCCAGCTAAAGAAACTGTAATAATCTTGAAACCAGAACTCCTTGTAGACTCCAACAAAGATATGTTCAAGGCAGCACTGATTTGTCAGTTCATGTGCATTTGTACATCAGCTGTGACAATTACCAAATGTGTCAAAGCCAGATGGAAGATTCAGAAGGGAGTGGCAATAATGCTCCTTCCTTTGGGGTGATTTTTGTTTTTACCCTCGTGGATATCTCTTGAAACCAGAACTCTCCTTGTAGACTCCAACAAAAATATGTTCAAGGCAGCACTGATTCGTCAGTTCATGTGCATTTGTACATCAGCTGTAACAATTACCAAATGTGTCAAAGCCAGATGGAAGATTCAGAAGGGAGTGGCAATAATGCTCCTTCCTTTGGGGTGATTTTTGCTTTTACCCTCGTGGATAGATGCTCGAATCTGCATAGACCTTGTCAAAGCAAGTTTCTGCCCCTTTCACTTCATCTATGACATAATGATTAAGCATAGGAGCAGCCGATTGAGTGTGAGAATATACCCCCTAAAATGCCAGATCTGCTCCCAGGCAAGAACACAGAACAATCAGCAGACATATTTTCATTAGATCATCAGAAAAGGACTTCTGGTCCTTCGGAGTGGAAACAGGTAAAATCTTAGCCTGACAAGGACGTGCAGTGAAAGGGGAAAATCAATCACTAGAAAACAACCTAGAAGCTATTACTCCAGAAGAACTTCCAAAGGACCCAAAGCAAGCGGAGAAACTGACAGCCAAAAAAAAAGGCATAGGATCAGACTCAGTTGAGAATCAGCCAGAAAGTTAATCTCTTGCAGAAGGGCTGCTACCATTACTGGATTCATGTAGATAACATATAATGAGCCAGCTTGGAAGATCAGAATTTATAAAACCCTTACCCAAATTTAACAGAAGCAAAAGAAGCATGATGTTCATATCTTTGGAAAGGCCCACGTTAGCATCTGGACAATGAACTAAAAATCAAGTATCAGGCTTACATGCTGTACAGGAAATATGTAAGCAACCAGCATAGATTCATCTTAAAAGCAGACTTATCAAGCACTGAGAGGGATCCAATTTCTTGAGGTGTAATTTATCTTAAATTTTTACACATTAAGAAAATATTAATTTACACTTTAAGGTATATGATCACGTCACGGACCTTGATATATCTAGGATTGAAATAAAATCAATATATTTTTCTGTGGAAATGGCATGTTACACAATGTTACATAATGTTACGCGATACAACATCTCCTCCATACTCAGCTGTAGATAGTCCTAGGCCTTAACCTCCAAGTAGATATAGGCATATTTCGACAATATCAAGGTCAAACCTGAAAAACCATTGCGTATTAATGTTTTAGATTTATATCTCTGTATCAACATTGTTGACGAGGCCAAAAATAAACATTGTTTTCTTCATGAACAATACATACAGTTTTTTGGACAATTTACACCAGTGTAGATCCAAATCCTAGGCTCTATCAAGGGCCGAGATGGATCAAATCTCTAGAGGTGCAAACCTCTTCTTGGGTATCCATTGATTTTATTCAAACCAAAAGACACATCTTTTTATTTAAGGTCCACATATAATTTTATTATTAATAATATTTAATATTATTTATGGCCGACATATAATATTTTTTATTTTGTTAGGAACGAACATTGCATCATTTCCCCACACATGGTTTTAAAGCCATATGCAAGGCCCTCCTACAATCATGGGTTGTTTAGGAGGCCTTGCACAGTCTTAAAACCATTTGCAAGGCCCTCCTAAACCATGTACAAAAAAACCATGGGTTGTTTAGGAGGCCTTGCACATGGTTTAAAAACCATGTGAAAAGCCTCCTAAACCATGTACAATAAAACCATGGGTTGTTTAAAATGCCTTGTTAAAACCATGTGCAAGGCCAACATTTTTTGGGGGATAATTCAATTTTGTGTTTTTTTCTTGACGCGCACATTTTTTTAACCGATAATTAAATTTATTTTTTTTATTGCTTCATTAGGTAGGAAAATTACAACATCTCCCCCATATTAAATTGTTTTGTGGCCGACATTTATTTTGGTTTATTAGAAAATTTATTTTTTATCAATAAAAATAACCTTACGAAAGTCATATTATTTTTTATTGTGTTACAAAATCTCTCCCATAATATTCACTATCACTATTATTTTTTGCCGACATGTTACAAATGTTACATCACATTACAAGATCTCTCCCATAATATTCACTATCACTATTATTTTTTGCCGACATGTTACAAATGTTACTAACGTTACATCACGTTACAAGATCTCTCCCATAATATTCACCCTTGCACTTATTTTTTGCCGACATGTTACAAACGTTAGTAACGTTGCATCACGTTACAAGATCTCCCCCATACTGGGCTGTAGAGCGCCTCTCAGCGCAAACATAATGAACAGTAACTGCTGCGATAAGCAGTATAGAAATTTCAAAATAATGTATGAAGTACCCGTAAAGGTCTGTGATGTAATGAGCAATTTTTCATTATAAAGGTCATTTTATTACATGAATATATTGAAATTTCATAGCAACGTATAATGTAAATGAAAGGTAAATCTTCTAAGGGTGGTGCTTAGAGTAAACTACCTATGTTCAATACATTGGAATATTATGAAATCCAAAACTAAAAAAGACAAATGTAGTAACAGCAACAGTTGTTTAAAACTTTGTTCCAAATCTAGCATCAACATTTTTTTATTTCGTCCAACAAGTTACAGAAAACACAAAGAATACTACTAAGAACGCATCAATGTCCAGCAAACGTTTTTGATGCCTTACTTAGCTCTTGGCACCAACAGCCAATAACACTGAATGGAAAATAACACAGACAAATTGTGAAGTATGAAACATCCAGAACATAGACAAATTACAGCAGAGAATGCCACAACACTTGATTTGATACATCTGACAATGGAACATAATAAATATAAGCCCATAAACAGCTCACAGGGTGGAATAGTATTGAATACCTTTTCCAAATTCATGCTATGCTATTTTATAATTAACAGCACATAAATGCACACCCACAGATTCTGATGCAAAACTCCTCAATGGCAAAGTTATTAAAACGTGTACTTACCGGATGGGGAAGACTTTTGGGAGCAAATGGATTTCTCATTAATAATATCATACTTGAATAGCTTCACTACAAATCTCAGCAGTCAGGAAATGCCAAGGGTAAAAATAATATAATCATCTTTCAAAGAAGACCTGCATCTCAATAAACAACGAAAAGCCCTTATAATATGCCTGACTTGCCCTTATGGGTGAACATGTATCATTGCAAGCATTCTTAGCGCCTTGCACTGCAGTTGTATCCTCAAAATCCAATTATCTACTGTCCCAGCAATACGTGGCCACAGGACATGAATATCTGCGGGGTACCAGAGCCTATCCCTGCTCCACTGTATCAATCTTATTAATGGAATCCATTATAGGTAGGAAGCCAAACATTGAGTTGAAAAACAGAATTCCATGGAAGCCCTCCAATTTCCAAATGAGAACCATAACAACACAACATGATCATTTCCAGAACTGCCTTTAACTAAAAGCTGTGATCCCCAGCGGGCATGATCATGAAATCATCGCCATGATTTCTACTTAAAGGCATCAAAAGATGTAAAGATGAAATTTTTTTCAAACCATCATGCAGGAGAGCACAGCCTTGTGCAATTTGGACACTCAGTTACAGTCCAGGATTTGAACACAATGTGCCAAAGACTTGGTACAGTGATAAAACTATGGTCACTGATATAATCGGGTTGAATCATGTTAGCTTCTAAACGATTCCAACAGCTTTGTTTTGTAGCCAACACCAGTGTTTTCACATTTCAAACGGTCTACTATAATAGTCTTCTGAGCCGGGCATGTGGAACTTTGGTTCATCATAGCTTGGAAAAATCTTACTCAAACCAGATTTATGATCCAATAGCCCCATTCTTTCCTTGTTTCCAATTTCAGCCAAACTTGCTTCCAATCTTCTCCCAGAAAAGTTAGATTCAAGTGTAGATGATAACCTATTCCAACGATCCCATCCATTTGTGCCAACAGAAGTGTTTCTAAATGTTGAATTCACTGGCTGTTGAAAGGATATCTGAGAGAAAGGAGAATCAAGGTGCATTTGAGCTTGGTCCATCATCCTGGATGACATCATAGCTTCATTCTGACGAGACATGTAAGATGCAAAGGCATCCCCAACTTGGTCATGATACTTTAACTGTTGCCTTGAAGCTGCCATATTGGCATTGGCATAAAATGATTTTTGCTTCAACAACTGTAGTCTAGCATCATAATCTCCAGGACTTGCCTGTCCTGAGAAAGAATCTCTATATCCAAGCATGGACTGGTTATAATTGGAATTGCCTAAATCTTGCATAGGAAAAACCGAATCATAAGCTGCAGAAACAGGCTGATTTTGTCCCAGAGGCAATTTTCCTCTACCGACAGCCATTATTGCAGGATCAATAAATTCAACATCATTTGAGCTGCTATTTCCAAGCGTCTGATGCAATAAACTGTATGCATTTGAATATGTATTTTGAAATGCTGCAGAAGCATCATGATCTTGAGTTCCATTCGAGAAAACTTCAAGAATCAAATAAACACAATCAAAGTGAGCTCCACATCAAATTTAAGGTTCAACGTATACATGTGAGCTTTAATATTAAGCTGCTTTATTAAAACTGCAAAAATAACATGCAATTCAAACTGAAACCACAAACCTGAGCCAGCGGTAGATTCATATGGCCTGTCTGCTCTCAACTGGGGGGAAAATCCTGGAGGTGGAACTGGAGGGATTCTAGTTGGAAGAGAAAACCCCGGTGGAGCAGATAATTGTGCCCTTGAACTAGAAATTGGTGTGACTGCCAAAAACAAGGCAAGGATTATCAATAATGAATCACATTCACCACTACGTTAGATTATCAACTCAGGCAAAAACTATTCAATATAAGGGTTGATGGTTCATAAATATTATAGCAATTACATTTTCAAATATGTATTGACATTCCAAACCTAGAACTGAAAGCTAGCAAATATATGTATTGACATTCCAACGTATTTCTGAAGGATTCACCAATCTCTCTAATTGTTAGAAATGAATAATTTACAAAATGTCCATTCACAAGCAAATGGTGGGCTTTGTCAACTGAGATAAAAATTAAAAAAAACAAGGGAATCCTTGCAAAATTAAGTTATGTAACTAGTCACTAATCCAGTGATTACAGTTTGTTGAAGCATAAAATTGAAACATACATAAACCTTAGTTAGGCTTCAAATGGCATGGAAATGCCATGCCATTCCCAACAGTCTCACACCTAAGTTCATCAAGAGCAACAAAATTTGGATTAAGCTCAAAATTGGTACCTTGTCATATATGAGACAAGCTTACAGGCTCGTTTCGATGCCATGACTCTCCTCTCCAGCTACAGTAGATTCATTAACATGGGGGGGGAAGGTGTGGGGCAAAAACACTGAACGCCCAACAAGCAAGATGTTGGCTGTCTAGATTTTTGAGATGGACTCTAGGAGTAAGGTCTATAGTTACAAAATTCAAGAAAAGATACAACATTAAAACATGGATAGATCCTAACCCATACTCTCTTTCTCTTACTCCTACCTTTTTCTCATTAAAGAGAATAGGAAAGTTAAGCTAAAATAAGAGGAAAAAATTGATACAAAAATTGCATAACAGAAGTGAAAAATGAACCAGAGCTCTAATACCAGTTGAGATAACACTAGCAATTAATTTTAGACACCACAGGGTATATTTTATACATCCCTATTGCTTCAAGAGTAGGGTAATTTTAGGTGTATCATAAAGTTTTGGAATGATTTATCCATTTCAATGTGTTTGACGGGAATTTCTTACTGAAACAGAATATAGTGAAGCTGGTTGAAGAGGAACTGTCAGTCTAGCTAACATATAATCTTTTGAGGTGTCCACCTAATGAAGATATACAAACATTGTATCACAGGATTCAAAGCAATACAACTCCCATTGGGATCATTCACATGATCCACATTTATGCATCAAGCACAGAAAGGTTTCGCTGTCTGATAGTGTTAAACAGAGCATCTTCTGAGGTGTCCACCTTATGAATATATACAAACATCATATCACAGGCTCCAAAGCAATATAACTCCCATTGGGATCATTCATGTAATCCACATATATGCATCAAGCACAGTAAGGTTTCACTGTCTGATAGTTGACCTATAAACAGTAGTTATATTTAATGTGCAATTTAAACTTTAAAGTCTGCACTTATCTTCTCATGCCAGCTCACAAGTATATAATGCCATGTGTCAGAGTTTGAAACAAAATGTGAACTTACCCTTCAGGATCATTCAAGTTATTTACATGTATGTACCACACACAGTAAGGTTTGACTTTCATATAGTTGACCAATAACCTATAGCTTGTAGTTATAACTTAGCATTTTCATTTTCTCTCTCATGTAAGATATCATTGTTTGAATCCATATGGTATAATGAGCCATCTCATAAATTTAACCTATTAAAACATGTAGTAAGCTTAAGGGTTCATAAACAGTTACTTGTTACTTCCCTTTGGCATTTATTCTACAGTGATTTTAATTTGATTTTAACTTCATGCACGGTAACTTTGTAAGTTTGGTGCCAGACAGAACTTTGTAATTTCATTTTCTCTCTCATGTAAGATATCATTGTTTGAATCCATATGGTATAATGAGCCATCTCATAAATTTAACCTATTAAAACATGTAGTAAGCTATTAACCTATTAAGGGTTCATAAACAGTTACTTGTTACTTCCCTTTGGCATTTATTCTACAGTGATTTTAATTTGATTTTAACTTCATGCACAGTAACTTTGTAAGTTTGGTGCCAGACAGTTGCCATATGAACTGTAATTAAATTACCTTGTATTGTGAACCCTATAAAGTCCCATTGTTCCCAGTCATTTTCTGGCATTTATTTCCACACCATGAACCAGCAGGGAAAATCACCCCATGATTTACTCGAATATTAAATAGCATACTTCTCAACTTCAGAAATACGCACACTTTTGATACTAAAAAGGTACAAGCAGTCATATGTTCAATTGTGAAGAGTACAAAACCTAGCAAACCACATTCATGCATTTATCCCTTCATAATACGACAACAGGTCTACTACAATTATTACTTATTCAATCAATAAGAGTACAAAACCTAGCAAACCACACTCATGCATTCATAATATGACAACAGTTCTACAACAATTACTGCAAACTATGACCAAGGAATTCTCTCATTTTGAACAAGTGATTGCAAGACCCCTTAACTTCCATACCATTCTCAGATCCATCTCCTATTTTTCAAATTATACCTAGAAGCATGAATACATGACTTTGGAGGTTTCCTTCTTTGCTACTTTATGGTTTACTTCTGAAAGGTTGAAAACCCTATCTTCATCATTATAATCAATCTATATGCTGATAACCTCCTCCAAGAATTGTTAGTATTTCCATCTTCCCCTCTAGAAGAATCAAAACATGCAGTAGATAGAGTGTGTACAAATACTGATACTCTCACAGGTTAAAATACAGGATTGTGCTTAATCTTAAATTTATATCAGAAATTGTCCTGACTAATTTATTGAGCATAGAAAGCATAATGCTTGAGAAAATTGGCGCTCTAACGATGGCCAGAAAAATATGGCATAAAACAAAACTAGGTGATTTACAAGAGATGGGGACTAGTTCTTTTCTAAATGCTGCATTTTATAGATATTCTAAATGCTATATTTTATAGATATTGTAGTTTATCACTATAACATTTTCTATGCAGCACTCATTCATTTAGTTCAATATTAGAATTGTACATAGAGACAGCAAATTGCAAGTCTCATATGCACAAGCACAAGCAAAATCTTCTCGGGAGCCATAGGCAATTCTCCAAATTGTTGTGGTCTTGAGTCACCCGATAGTAACCATTAAGAAAGTAGACAATTACTACTAAATATATAGTAAAAATGGGCAGAAAGACTTAACATTAGCAAAAAGAATATAAAACTGGAATTTGTACAAGAAACAATGCAAGGAATATAAACATGAACATAAAGTATTAATATTAACATTGCAAATAAATTTGTATCAACTCACCAGTGGCTTCAGAAGAGGAAATAGATGTATATCTGTTGGTAAATATTTGAAATTCGTCCCGATTGCAAGCACTTGCATCATTTAATGATGTATTGAATTGATCATAGCCATTTCTGACATCCAAAACCTCTCTTCCTTTTGACCGTGTATGCTGCAATTGTCCATTAGATGTCAAGCAGCTAGAGAAATTACTTGACTCATTTTTTGAATCATCTTTTCTTGCAAATGAAAACCTGGACTGCCCACTATTCTGGAATTTCCATGAACTCGATGTGTCTTTCAGAAAACCAGTATTTGTATCTTTCTCACCAAGCAACACTTTGGCTAGATTGTGCGGGCTTGCTATTGAATTGTCTTCTTCCCAAACATCAAAGTCCATGGACAGAATATTTGAAATAATACTGTTCTCCCCAGCATCTGTATCAATATTATTCCTGGTGCTAGATTGATAGTTTTGAAGATTTTCCAAGCCTTCCGATTTATCTATTCTAAAACAATCTTGATAAGCTTTTTCGCTAGATTGCAAACTGACAGTTGAAATTCCATCTTTATCCATGCTAGATTCTGTACATGGAGGTGCTGAGCAAGTAGCAGAAATTAAGCCAGATGAAGAAAATCCCTCAGTTCTTTCATCAACCATTCCATTTTTAGAATCATCACATTTAGAAATATCAAAATTTGAAGTCTTGATAGGAGATGCCGTGCTTATATCTCTATCATTCAAGGAAATAGAATGAGAACCTCCTGTTATCATGGTACCACCAGCTGGACTACACACTACAGGTAAATTAGTTGATGCCTGTGAACCTAAATGCCTTCTATTATCCTCAGATGCAGGTTCAATTTTTGTTTTTCCCCTTGAACCTGAGGGTATTTGATCAAATGAGCCTGAATGTTCTTCCAACTCTTTTGGATGACACGGATCTTCAGAATCCATGATGCAAACATTTTTTATTGATGCAACCATGGACGTTTCAAGATCAGCCTTATTTTCAATCTGTGATGAATTTGAGCAGGAGCTTGGGATGTCAAAAGGAGGTTTGGTGATATGAATATGAGAGTCAGACCGTTTACATTTTTCATTTAATACTAAGGTGCTGATTTTATCATAATCATCATGAATAGTTTTAAAGGCTTCACTACAAAGCCTTCGATCTATAAGTTCAGAAGATACTGAAATACAATCAGATATCTCAGTTTCTACAGCTCCCTCAAGATGTGAATTGCTTGACAGTGCTGAATTTGATAATGAGTTATAAGAAGCCCTTTCAATGTTTTCTTGAATTCCACATTTTGGATATGGATTACTTCCAGCAAACTTCTTTTGAGGGCTAGTTTGTCTAATATATCTTTCAGAAGTACTGTTGGCAGCTGAAGCATCTACACCCGCACTGGTTGCTGAGTTTGTTCTAGTTGTATTGGGATTCTTCAGAACATTTGATTTGGCAGGTATGGAGCATGCTGATCGTTCACTGGACTGTGCTGCATTACTACTCAAAACAACTAAAGACAGTTTACTATGGTCAGAGTGCAACTCAGGGACAACTGCTGCTGCCGCCACCACAGCAGCAGAACTAGGTAAGCTTGAAGGTGGAGAAACTGAGAGTGTATGTGAGGAGCTCGACTTAAGCTTAGTGGGTACAGAAACAGCAGGTGCTTTTGTAGGTAATGTCCTCCCCTGTGCAGCACGCGACCCCCTGCAAAGATCATTTATGAATCATATGTCAGCAACAAAACACTCATTGCTTAGCGTTCCAGCTAGTTCAGGAACCCCATATTAATCATAAGAGAAGCATACCTCAAAGCTTAGCTTAATCTACTATGTAAAAGGTATATACTTGGCTACAATGTACATTGTAGATACTATACCAGGAAGCAGCAGCTGGCAAGACAGTTGCTTTTCCAGTAGTTCCATTAGTGACAGCAGTCCTGACCTGACCTCCAGAGTTTAAGGTTGAAGGCAAAACATAAAAAAATAAGAAAAATTGAGTCTCACAAACAAAGTTGCCTGAATACAGCTATGTCTATACTATATATACTACTTTTATCAATAAAGTTTCCAGCCTAAAAACAATTTGCAAGCATCATCACAAGTAGAACGATAACTCTATCCGCTACAACAAAATTACAAATAGTTTCATATTCACGTGGAAGTATTATAGAAAATGCCACAAATGGCATATGATTAATCCAGCACAAGTTACTTACAGAAGCAGCCATTTTGACAGATGGTTTACTCGAGGAAGTTGAGTTTGTGCTAGAAACATCAGGTTCTGGCGGAGGCAGACAGCTTCCCCCACGTCGATGTGAAGGATTAGTAAGGCCATGGAATTGTTGAATTTTGCTGCTCATGCAACCACAATTAATGAAAAAAAATCATAATTAATGAGAAATGTTTTGTGATACTTGAACAACACTAGTGACTACTCAACCCAAAGCTCATAATTATCAAATTTTGAGCATAAAGTTGCAAAATGTAAACAGAATGCCCTGGGCAAACACATTCAATAAAGGTTAACACGGGATTTAAATTTGAAAGTCTAAGTCATAGTGAATTATTAATATAAAAATAGTAACCATAAATGATATCAGTAGAAACAAATTGATAAGTTTGAAAAACTTGTCCTAAAAGATGGAAAATACCATCTCCTAAACATACATTAGTTAACACAAACGAAAAGGGATTGTAAGAAGAGATGGAAATAAAAATGAGATTCATGCTGAAGCAAAACTATAAGAGACTCCTACATCATACCTTGCACATGTAGAAACCATCTCCTCTTTTGTAAAACTGTCTTCCTGTGTACCTATATCGTGCAAGTATAAACAATCTGGATTGTTGCATGGCTGAAAACAGAGAGAGCATTAAGCATATAAAACAAATTATCTAAGTTATGAATCGTTATAGATAAGTACAAAACAAGATTGATGGTCAAAATTATAACGCTCACAAAGTTAGAAAATTAAACCAAACAAATTTCCTATAGGAAACATGATGCAGCAACATGCACACTATATCTTCCAGAAAATTTCAATAATTAAAAACACCAACTGCACTTACCATATTTTTCAGCCATGCATGGCAGTACTTAGTTGTGCCAAAACAGGCTCTGCAAACATCATATTCAAGGAAAGTATAATATTAAAGTCCAAACAGATGCAAAAATCTTACAAAAAATACAGACCACTTGAGCATCATGGAAAGTATCTGCAAACATACCGCAATGGTCTACCATCCAACACGAATCCATTTACAGCCTGAATACAACGAATAGCTTCTTCCTCTTTCACATAGGTAATATATCTGATACATCAAAAATAAGAAGAATGAAAAGGATAAAAGATAGGCTTAGAATGTTTTCTGCTTTGTTTAACTTGAATTTTATGCATTCCAGCTCAAGCTGTCTAATTCATGAGAAATAATGATCATGTTCTAAGAATTGTTTTAAACTATATTTGAAAAAAATATAAACTATCATAAAGCCATCTCTGTGTTCTGAGATATCTTAAATTTGCTACTAAAAAGTTAACCTACTTGAGATGAGAGACTAGACAATAAAGGATGAGAATCAAGACAATACAGGAAGCCATTTAACACTTACACACTTGTAGTTGGATTACTGGTGGATTGCTGACTACTAGCATTGGAACGAGAAATCGATACCTTCAGAACCTTCCCATACCGTCCAAAGTACTCCCGCCGTTCAAGGACCTAGAAAGAGGCAATGCATTAAGTCAAGTTTTCACCCATCTCAGAAGATATTAGGAAATATATAAAGCAGTTACATGGTTGAACAGAAAACTGAGTGTGAGTATGGTCATATCACAAGATATTCAATGGCATAAATAATAGTCTCAAGTTTCCCATAACTCACATGAGTTGTGTATGCCACAAAACTTGGAAAAGGAACTACTCGTTTTACCGTTTTTTAATGTAAATAATCCTAAATCCTTTTCTTTGTTAATGCAGAATTACTTGTATACCTCTTCGTCTGCTAAACTTGCAGGTATTCCAACTATGTACACGAGGTTCCGCTGAATGACTCGCACATTACTGAGATGTTTGCGCATCTCAGATGTCCTTGCTTTTGACTTTTGGGACTTTTGCCTCTTCTCAGAATTAGTATCTTTCAGCCTGTCCAATTAAAAAGTGAAAGACATTAAGCAAATGAGGATATCAGGATTTTACCATAAGTGAAATAAGATAATCTAAAATCTGCTGCAACTATGAACTACCTTTAATACAGTTCAATTGCAAATTTGGTCAACTAAACTGAATACTTCCAATTACATATTTGAGAGGTTCAGATGGAACTACATATCAGCAAATGTTACATTTATGATGGTACTACCTTTCACAATTGACAGCTGTTCCAACTATTTTTTCCTTGTCATATGGTGTTCTACATGCAGGACAACGCCCTTCCGTATTATCCTTCTCAGCAACTTCCATAAGATGGTGCCAACACAAGACACATATCTGGCCAGACAAAATGCAAAATTATTTGTAGACAAAAGCAAATTTGAATAATTGAATTTATAAAAAAGAGAGGAAAGACCTGGATATACTGTGTGGAAGCAGAAAGCATATTTTAGGGTCAACATAGCAAAGGTACTACACACCATGTTTTTGTTATACAGTGTTAACAATACGAAGACAACATTCTATTATAGAATGGAACATTAACATAAATCATTTTCTTGCCATTAACTTGGACAAATGGTAAAACACACTTAATATGTTCATAAAGAAAAGGAGTTTCCAAAACAGACACTAAAATGCAAGCTCAGGTAAAATAAAGAAACAAATATGGTCCCAACAGCAAACCTCGTAACCACATTGGCAAGGCTTTAATTGCCTATCAGTCAAGTCCATTTCCTCTGCACAAAGTGGGCAGATATTTTCCCCGTCATCATTCACAAAGTCCATGCTGTGAGTAGACAAAAATATTGCGCCTCTTTACCACGATTTTCTGGAGTCAAATGTCAAGTATTATCTGTGAGTTGAACTGAAGAACCAACAAAAGATGCACCATTCTACATTTGCCTTTCTGAAACTTTGAAACAACAAAATATACACCAGTTGGAGTAAGAATTGAGCAGGTGCAGCGGCACACAAGTTTTTATAGCCAAGGCATAGCAGCAATGTGTTGTTTGCCATCTAACACTTCCTCTCTAATTCTGTTGGCATACTGTTCAGTTTGAACTACAGTTTGAGATTAGCATATTGCTTATGCTCTGAATACAAACACTTGATTTTTGTGAATTCCAAGGAACTTGCCAATTATATAGTGTACTTGTTGATCTCTGGAATCTGAATGATACCTTGAGTTGTATCCAACAAGCACTAAAGAAGATTCATTGTTGTTTACAAAATTTGAATAAGTTTCAAATGCAATGTACAAGGAAGTCAATATACAAAAGCCGTCAAGAAGAAATGCCCTTCCACACTACTACCATGCAGCAAATACAATTCTTTGCAAGAAAATTGATCCAAGGGCAGGCAATTTGAGGACATGATACAATCATCATACTAATTTTTACATGTGGCCTGATCATGCAAGAAAGATACCTGACTAGATACGAGAGCAAATCCAAGACCAAATATCAAAACCAAGTATGTGAAAGCAAGAAATTTAAATCAACAAGATGCGTCATATGAGATTCCATCCATATGAATTTTTTCAAAAATCAACATTCCTCTTTTCTACAATAACTATAGCGTGAGGCAACAATGGATCAGTTCAAGATATTAGTTTAAGCTGTAAAACATAAACCACAAAGCAAGGTCAAATATAAATGTTTTTTGAGAATTTGGGATAAAATTAGCATGAGTAGTACACTTATATTTCAAGGAGTGTACTTCTGACTTCGATACCTGCAAATATGACATGCAAGTGATTCACCTGATTTCAGGAATGGCTTGACAAATTATAGATTTTCAATTTTTAAATCAAATTTAATGCCAGGTAATCCAAGGGTATACTGTGGATTGCACCTCTTATTACTGTACACAAGGAGCCTGGGATGTCCGTGGTTATCCATAATATGTGCTGATTTTCTTCTGTTGGGAAACCAGTGCAAGAAAGGAACAGTCACATATGTTATCCCCCCATCAGGCAGGAATTCCCTGCCCACATCTCGACCAGGACATACTCAGAGAAGTTAAGATGTATGTTTGTGAGGTGCCAACCATTTTGGATGACAGCATTGAAGTGGAGAGAATAGTGGCTGATACCCATATGAAGAAGGGGAAGGTTGACAACTAAGCACAGTGAAGGGTAACAATTCAGCACAGACAGCCACTAATATCAGGGGTAATAATTCCAATCTGAATGGGCATCAGGAAAACCTCTGCGCTACCCTTTTGGAATTTCTGATGTGGAATCCGAATGGATCATCCGTAAGAGCTTTTCCAGCAGATGCAGCAGATTCGCGGAGATTTTATGAGCTTGATTTCCAAGATGCCAACAAATGAGCAGCACTGCTTTGAGTTCAAATGCATCCTCGCAGACAAGCCGAAGTCATGAATGAAAATCAAAAAGTTGGAATCTATAATTAGAACGTGATCAAAAGAATATTCCCGACTATCGAATCTCACAAGCACAGCGAGATCTTTTGTGTCTGCTTTTATTTTCATAGTGTAAGGGCAGTTAGAAGAAGAAGCCCCGTTTCCGCGCTATAATGAATTGCAATTTCGAAGCGGCAAGTTCCAAAGGTACCTGCCATACTTTTGTGGAATCTCCTTTTTAAGGCTTTCTCTCGGGAAGAAAAGCCTGAGTGGACAAAATATACAAATCAGGGTGTAGCTGACGTATGCAATGTACTACATAACTATAAACATACCTTATGTTTCTGTCCAGATTAAAAAGAGTTTACACTTATATGTCCAACCATATGATAGATACAAATGCAAGTCCAGTGCAGAGAAATGACATAACATTTGATATAACAAAAATCAATAAAATCACAGACAAAACAACTGATCATCAATATATAACAATAATTGATAATCACGGAAACAAAAGAAATC
Source organism: Pseudotsuga menziesii (assembly GCA_001517045.1). Lineage (NCBI taxonomy): Eukaryota > Viridiplantae > Streptophyta > Pinopsida > Pinales > Pinaceae > Pseudotsuga > Pseudotsuga menziesii. The sequence goes on from LPNX010066574.1 coordinate 384,502, forward strand.
AACGACCTTGCGCCTTGCAAATTAGGGTTACGACGCAAATCAATTAGCACGGAGCTACGAAAGGCATCTAGAAGATTCGAGAACCAAAAACCTTATAGCATTAGAATTATGCTAAACAGCAAATCCATACACGGCCGCATGGATAACCATTGTCGGGATTTTTTAAAACAAATCTGAGCAGAAAAGAGCCAAAAACCCTAAAAATATACCCTAATACAACCCCGCGCAGGTATAGTTTGATACCGACCTAATCCAGATATCAGAATAAAGCGTCCGGCACACCACGAATGCTCGGGGTGGCGATGGTTGAGCGAAATAGACAATTTGTGCCGATGAGATGCAGTGGGAATCGAACATGCGACCTGCAATCGCTGTCCATGAAAAACACTCGATTAAAGATCTAAACAAAGGAAACAGAGATGGGGCCTTCGGGCAAAGCGGGGGAAATTACGGGCAAATTTTAGGAATTTCGGGTCAAATTTTGCCGAATTTGAACCTTATGGATATAAAATCGAACTACGGGGAAAAAGAATCGGGGTGGAATTTTACCTGGAAACAACAAGTGGTACTGAGATCGATCCCCGGGGGCACTAAATCTGGTGAAGCTCGTCTGTCCGTAATGCCAGGCTCCCGAAATGCAAAATGAATGAATATAAATGCATCACCGTGTGTATGGTTTTGGTTTCTCCCTGTTGTTTTCTGTCCCCATGATTAAATACAGAATCGGAGATACAAGATAACGCTACGCCGTTTGATTTAACGGCGAGTTCGATACGGCATTGGTTGCCTGGTCGGTCTTTTGACGGTGCATCGACGGTACCACAACCCCCGATAAAATCTGGCTTAACGCCGCCGGATTTGGAGGCAAAATAACGCCAGTGAAACTGCAGAACCTTTTTACTGCGCTTTGCCATTTACGCCGGGGTGAAAAAATTAAAAGACCTTTGGCATTTTGGGTTTATTTTTTTCACCCAGGGTTAAAAGGCGCGATAGATGGTTCATGCTTTATTTTTGAGTTTCTATTTTGGATTTTTTATTTCTAATGTGTGGAGGAGAGAATAGGCGGCAAAGTAAGGTAGGGTTCTTCGGGTCATTGAAAAATAAATTTTCGAGTTATAGTTTATTTTTAGTGAAATTTTAAGTGTAATTATTTGTAATGGAATTATAGTTACATAGAACAGTAACCCATGTATTATTTTTTATTTTTTAGAATTTGCTAATTAAATTAGATTAGGTAAAGTTTTTATTTTGTATTATTTAAAAGAATTAAATTTAATATGTTAAAAATATTTAAGATATCTTGATTATGCAATTTTAACAACTTATATTTATAATATAGAATTTTGGACAAACAAAATCAAAGTGTTTAGCCTATTTTATTGTTAAATATGAGCGAAGAAAATTTCAGCACATTATTAAATAATGTAATGGTTATTTCATACAATTATTAAATAATATAATGTTTGTTTTGTAAATAAACAATTCAACCCTTAAGTGGACAAGTTTTATAAATTTATAAGTAAACAAATTCAATGTTTTGTTCAAAATTTTACTTAAACTTATACTTTTGAATTTTTCTTTAAAGTATTTGGTCCATTCTAAAGTGAACTAAACTATAACTATGTCATTAAAAAAGAATGTAGTAAAAAAAATAGAAATTAATGATATAATATTGTTAAAAAATTAAAATATAAATTTTTTAGTAGTGAAAATATCAAAGTTAAAAATTGATCTCTTTGTTTTTTAATTAACATAGATCCATTTTAAACTTATCAAACATTAAGAGGGATTTAATTTCTTTATAAATTTAGGCTTAAATTTTAATTTTTTATTTTGTAGGGGACATGGATTTTTTTAATACTTTTCATAAATTTTTATGAGTATATGTTTTTTTAATTACTTTTTATTTTTGGTAATGTTAAGTTACATTACATGACAACATCTCCTCCATACTGGACTTTGAAGCATCTCCTCCATAGTGGACTTTGGAGCACCTAACTCCCCTTTGTAATTATCTTTTTTCTTATTGTTGTCTTTTTATATTTTATTTTTACCGTTGTAGTTGTTAGTTATTATTTTACTTTTACATTATGGATTTCGAAACTTCTTTTATTTTAGTTTATTAATGTTAAATTACATCTAGATTGTACAATGTAACCATAGATTTTAGAGATGAATGACCTTATCAGAGCATAGGTGGCTTGTTAGTTCAGTCCTTCTTTGAGGACCCTTACTTAAAAGTCAGTAATATTTTCATATACAAATTAGAGGGGCCCTAGTTTTCAAGCATTAGGAAAAACATTGGGTTTTAATGATAGTAGGAGAGATCTAAGATTGTTTTTTAGTAGCAACGATGTTGATTCCGGGGGTACCTCTGAACTCTAATGTAGTTGTTGGACTTACGATTGTCGTTATACCAAAACCCGCATGTGTTAATCTCTGCCACAATCGCCAAAGTTAGGATCTCGGGAGGCGATTAGTCCATGTCACAAAACTCACGGGGAGTGTTGAACCCAATGTCCAACAATCTCCCCACATCACGAGTCGGGTGAGTTTCGAACCCTTGACTTGTTGCTCTGGAACCATTTGTTGGACTCACGATTATCGTTAGACCAAAACCCGCAGGTGTTAATCTCTACCACAATCGCCAGAGTTAGGATCTCGGGAGGCAATTAGTCCATGTCACGAAACTCATAGGGAGCACTGAACCCAATGTCCAACAGTAGCTCTATGATTTACCATAAGAAGGACACCACTTATACTATGAAATGAGAAATTTATACTAAGAACAATAACTTTAGCCACAAAAACAATGGTTTTTGCATAAAAAACACCAAAAACACCCCCAAATAGAAAAATGTTGATATCAGTATACACGGTTTTTTTTTCCAGGGTAAAAAATAAAGACATGGCCTAAACATCCCATACTATTGTTTACATAAACCTTAAAATCAGCACCTAAATTGGATATAAAAAAAAATCTTCAAAGATAAATTACAACTTTTACGAAACTTGCATATTAAACAAACAAAAATATTTCATAAATAATTTCACCACTCTAACCATATAAAATCAAAGAAATTATGATGAGATTCATAATGAAATCATATATTAGATCATACAAGAACAAATGATTCATATAAATATTCAAAATCTCCTTGAGAGTTTCAATTACAAACATCTAAAATGTTTCATTTGAAATTATTCAAATTCATCCATGGATTCCGACACCCCATCAAAATCTACATTTCATGCAGATGAAGGACTGGAAGAAGATGTAGATGACCCATATTCTTCTCTGTTATCAATGAGTGCACCATCTGAGTCTACATTTATGCCCATCATTTCAAATGCCATGTTTCTTTTGGATCTACGGCTTGGTTTAGCAAACTCCCATCTTGCAACTTCTTTTAACAACAACTATTGATAATCTCTATAGTCTTGGACCAAAGAGTGCCTTTCTTTGTCAACTTGAAATCATAAACAAGTATATCAACTTCCTCTAATTTCAAGATGTCAATGTGACGACGATTTATTTTTTGACCATTTCTTTTTCTCTTTCTGCAAACCATTTTCTCAACCACCATCTCTGCATTGTACACACCATCAAATGGGTGTGTATGTGTTGCATACCAATGTACTTCTACTGATACTACTTCTTCATTTTCTTTATTGACCTTCATAACTTTTGCAATCCATAATGAATAATCACATGCATCATTTGTATCCAAAACTGCAATCATGCAACCCTCCTTGATATCTTGTAATGAGCCCTTGTAAAGGTCTTCCATCTCTCAACGCTTTGCAAATGATCTTCTAGAGCCAATATAAATTTCTCTTTCCTCTACTTGAGATTACTCAACACCTCAAGGTTCAACATTTGTTTCCTCGTTTTCATTTGATACTCTTTGTGGCTAAGTAAATGGAGACTTCAAATATATATATCCATTTGTAGAGTTTGAAATTATGTCACTCTACTCCGTGAAAAAAGACTCCCACCAAACAAAATCAACAACATCAAAGTACTCATGTATCTTCGATAGAATTTTGTATTTCTTCCGAGCATTGAGAAGAATCAACATCTCTACTATGTCACCTTGCATTATGAATCTATGCAGATGATTGCAATAACAATAAATTTGAAGCATACATTGGACAATTTGGGATGAATTTCAGAAATGCCAAACCTGTTGAAGGCCCCTATTATGTGCTAGTTGAGTACATCTTGCCCCACAATAGTGTTTTTCCATCAATCTTTTTTATACGAAATTGATGTTGAAAGCTAATGTCATTAAGTTTTTCAATGCACCTTTCTTCACCATGTGATCCAAAAATAAATCTTCACATGTCAACATTTTCTTCCAATTTATGTACAATAGGCTCTGAATGGTATGATTTCCTTACAATTTCAATCAATGATGGTAGGCTCCCGACTTTCTTCTCCTCAGTGTCCTTGCAAAATGGTTGAACATTTGATCAATATGATCATGCATATGCCCAAAAAGAAGGAAACCAACCTTTACCTTTTTAAAAATTCCCAATTCAACAAGCATGTTTAGATAAGCAAACACAATCTGATTTGTGTTTTCTCGGCTTGTGTTGTCCAATTGCAGAGATAGAACTTCAGGAAGATCATAAAGACAATGAGAAAGGACATAGTGAATTATGGCGATGGTCAAATTTGCATCATTGTGAATATTTGGAGTTGTAAAGTAAACCCTTGGAAACATTTCATCATTAAAAACCATACACTCAACCAAGTGAAACTCAATAAAATTTTCCTCCTTTAAATTCTTTGGCACACAGATAAAACGTGGCAAGATGTTTTTCTCCGATCCATGCCATCAATTGTCAAACCCATATACTTATGTGGTGCATCATAACACTTCTTGCGATGTTTATACAACTTATATTGTTCATTTGATTGTTGATTACGATGTTGCAATGCATTGATTATGGAATCTACAAACAACATAAAATAAAATAAAAATATTGATATCTAGTTTTCATAATTGACATTTATCTAAAAAAACAATTTTGTAAACATACCTCTTTCTATCCCTTATTTCTTTAAGAGAAGCACATGCACTGCAAATTCCCATCCTTGACCTCTTTGGAATGCGGACGTTGTTGAACTTATTTTTCCATACTCTTGTGAAATATGCATATATTATGAAGTTTCCATTTCCTTGACCACCTTGAACATAATCCTTGTATAAGTTGTAGATTTCCTGCCTTGTGAAATTATCTGGAATGTGTATTGTTTCTCTATTTAGCATACTCTCTCCATGCTTGGAAAAGAAATCATGCATCCACGATATTGCAATGTGTGTTGATGGTCCAGTGATTTGTCCCTGATAATCATCAGAATAAAATGTAGGATCCTTTTCTAGTCTTGTTTGGATTCTTGATAATCGAAGATTACCAGTTGAGTGAATCCTTTTTAATGCTTTTCTACAAAGAAGAACATTCCAACGCGATAATCATAACTTGTCCTTGTAGAAATCATGCACCCCGCTAAATATGAATTTTGCATACTTTTGTTCATTGATAAATACACGTTCCTTTTCTCTAGGGAATAATTGTAGCCTATACCTTTCAAACAACTATTGTGGAAACACTAACTCAAAATCAAATGAGTAATGGAACTTGGACTTGTGAGCAATTCTTTCCTCGACCTTGTATAACTGGAATGGTTTGGATTGACATAAAAATGTGTAGTCCTACACTTAATCCTGCTCATTGTTGGATTATGTCTCTGCATTTCCTAGACCATTATGTATGCAACAACATCCTCTTTAGAATGAATATTTTCATTGTGAGGAATATGAACCCCCTCATTGAAAACATGATTACGAAATTCAGTATGAAAATGATCGTCATGATCACTTGCGGATAGATCAATGTGACCATCAACACTATTGGTGCCACTAATTCTTCACTGAAAGGGAACTCTTGATATTCAACATTGACATCATTGGTGCCTGTAACATCCTTACTTTGAGGAGAATCATTGTCTTCATCATCAACAGAGTCAGGATTAGTGCCATAGAAATCCTTGCTTGGAGGAAAGTCATCATCGGTGCCAAGGAAATCCTCGCTTGGAGGAAAATCATCTTTAGTGTCATTGACATCCTCGCTTGGAGGTAACTCATCCATTGGTGCCATTGAAGTCCTCGCTTGGAGGAAAATCATCATTAATGCCACTTACATCCTCGCTTGGAGGTAACTCATCATCGGTGCCATAGAAATCCTCGCTTGGAGGAAACTCATCATCAATTCCATTGAAATCCTCGCTTGGTGGAAAATAATATTCACCATTGTTGATCTCTTCGTCCTCATCAAAATCATCATTTGTCCCATTAAAATCCTCACTTGGAGGAAAATCATCATTCGTCCCATTAAAATCCTCATTGAGAGGAAATTCATCATTTGTCACATTAAAATCCTTGCAACTAGGAGGAGAATTATCATTGGTCCCATTAAAATCCTTGCTTGAAGGAAAATCATCATTCGTCCCGTTAGAATCCTTGCTATGAATGAAACCATCATCATTATTGGTGCGTGCATGCTCAACAAAACCATCATTAGTCCCATCAAAATCCTCACTTTGAGGACAATCATCATTGGTGCCTTGAAAATCCTCGCTTGGAGGAAAATTGTCATCATCTTGCTTACTGTCTTTAGGATCCCCACTTGGAGGAAGATATTCAACATCATCATCGTCACCATCACATTCTTGCCCTTCATTACTTGTGTCTTCGAAATCTTCAAAATTAGGAAGTTCATAAACAACATGTTTGATTACATTGCTTGCACTGCCAGTATCTTAGCTAGATGAACAATACAACTCTTCATTGACATTGGAATTTAATTCAGATGAGTCTACGACTTCTCACTAAAAGGTAGAATTATAAAAAAAAATTAAAAGACAAGACAATGAACTTTTACCATAGTCTTCACCAAAAAGTAGAATGGTGCAAATGTCAACCAACCATTTTATAGCTATGAGAATGGAATTTTCCTTCAAAAAATAAATTCTAGCACATTCATAAAACTAGTTAAAAACAAATTTATGATATAAAAAACTTTGTAATAATTTATTAACTAATTACATATTTTTATCCCAAACATATAAACATATAAAACTAGTGAAGTTTACTATAAAATGTTTTATATACAATTTGTAATAAAGTAATGGTTATTTAGATTTTCTACATTCGTAAAACAAATAATGTTAAACCTAATTTAGGCTATATAAACCATTTAATTTTCATACTATTCATCATTGAATTTGGAGGAATTTGCTAACAATTTCAAGGTTAGTTCTTTTTTCTATTTTTAATAAATTTATTAGTTTTATAGATAATTTGGCAAGATTATTTTATGGTTTTATTAAGTAGCCATTGATTATTTTATGGTTTTATTGTTTTTCATTTTTACATTTTGTTTATCCCACATTTTTTAAAGTGGTAAAGTTAAACTTAATATATCTTATAAATTCACTCTTGTTTAGACTTTGGAGCAATTTACAAAGGGCTTTGAAGAAGAACGAGAAGATTCTAAAGGAGCTTATATCACTTTCAAGAGAGGAGGCGCTATTGTTTTCTAGGTTTTTTTTTTAATGTAATATTTTTGTGTAAAGGGGTGTAGTATTAATTGAAGGAAGGCATGACCCATATCCCATGATTTTTAGTTTTTATTGTTTTAATTTTTTTTAAACCTACTTAAATGCCATCTAGCTCCCCTAAACCCCCTACCCCCAACATTACAGTAAAAAAAAGTAAACCCTAACCCCTTAGACTTCCAAAGATAGCTTTTAATTCCAGCCAAAACCAACTAAGGCTCAAGCGAGGTTGGTATAAAGATACCGGGGCCTGGTTAAACCACTGGGAGATCGACGAAAATGTTGCATTGCAAAATATTAATAACATTAAAAATATTGTTACTTCTAAGTTTAAAGAGAAATTGTG